>OX459113.1:119568476-119748315 GCA_949775065.1 Brachyopa scutellaris
GGTGCCATCGTGATCCCATCGCGATCCCCGAAAAATCCATCCTAGGACGGCACTTATACCGCATTTTATTACTCTGCAAAATTTTAGGACGAGTCTATGGTTGATTTGGCCTACCTATTCTAGATTACTAAAGAGGCATCTGGCTAAAATGTTTCTATGATAGCGTGCTATGCCCTGAAATTCGCATAGAAAATGCTCGATATCCCCACTCCTCAGTATCATAGTCCGATCCTCTTGGCGTGTTTGCCACAGAGGCAATGTCCGGATAATATTCTACAACTATCGTTATGCAATTCCTATTTTTTTAAGGGTTCTTTTCTTACCGGCCTGTTGCGGAGGACACCGCGACCTAAAAGATCTATTGTACACAGAGTCAGTTTAGGTTAGGGAACCAGGAGAGGCTCCATTCTTTTGATGAAATTGAGGATCTCACTGGTGAAGACTGTACGAAGTTCCGTGGGAGTTGGGATTTCTCTGTGGAAATGTTGTCCCCGGAGGGCACAAAGTGCCATGTAGTCACATAGAATATGTTCCGCAGTTTCGTCGTCTTCTATACAAAGACGACATTCAGTTTCCTGAATAAGACCTATTTTGTTTAATATCGGAGATGGCAATGCCCTAATACCTAGTCTAGTCATAAATACTGATACAAAGACAAACTTATGCAAAATGAAAACGCGCTGATATTTTAAAAAACAAATTTATACTTTTTATTTATCAAATCACTAGCTACAAGTTAGGGAAGACTTCATTCGAAATGGCCGCCAATTGCCTTAAAGCATGACATGAGACGCACTGTCCAATCATCAATCGAATTATGCAGCTCATTCATTGGAAAGTTGTCGACAGTTGTCGGTGATGAGTCGATCAGGCTATTCCCTCTAAAACGGACCACAACTTCCAATCCAAAGGGTTGAGATCCGGACTACCAGCTAGCCAATCATCCGGTGTTGTTGTTGGGTTAATTTTGTTTAGCCACTCTTAAGTGGTTTTCGCATTGTAGGCTAGAGCAGAATATTTTTGGAATATCCAGTGCTTGTACGCGAGCATTGTACGCCTAAGAGGCTTAACGGCATCTTCCAAAACAGTGTTTTGGTAAGATATCACCTCTTCCAAAAATCTTTTCCGCGATAAAGAAGCATAAAACCAACGGGTTAAATAACGGTTAACATAAAAAGTGTGCAACTAATACTTTATTTAAATCGGTTGCAATAAAAATTGTATCAGTATTTATGACTAGACTAGGTAGAAATCCCACTAATCTTCTGATATTATTTCTACTGAGGAGTAGGTTGTTTCTGGATTTATTTTGGAAGGGTTTAATGGTTCTTTTAGCCTGACGAAGACCCTGGGTATTTTCCCAATAAGAGATACACATGTTGTTTTCCCAACTTTTGATTTTTAAGTCAATAGCTAAATTTGGAATGTTGCAAAACGGCTCAGGGCCGATAAAGGATTCAGCCGAACCTTTCCTACTCAGTTCGTCAGCTTTTTCATTTCCATTAATACCCTCATGT
This sequence comes from Brachyopa scutellaris, assembly GCA_949775065.1. NCBI lineage: Eukaryota > Metazoa > Arthropoda > Insecta > Diptera > Syrphidae > Brachyopa > Brachyopa scutellaris. Next base: position 119,569,994 of record OX459113.1, read on the forward strand.
CCGGGCACCCTCCAAAGTTTGACTTTGTTTCTGTGGGAGAGGTCTTGGATAGTATTGAAACAGTTCAGGACTGATTTGGAGTCAATCAAATTTCAGCCTAGTGCTTTTATGGCTGCTTGACTATCCGTGAGTATGTATGGATGAGGACACCTTTTATTCCCGATTTAAGGATGACGTTGGCGCACACTTGGATGGCATGAATTTCTGCTTGAAATACACTAGGTAGGAATTTGTCCCATTGTTATTGATATTCTAGTGTTTGGTCCAAAAATACCAGCACCCACCCCGGAGTCCATCTTTTATTCATCCGCATACCATTTGTTACCTTTAAGTTCTGAAGTAGGATTTTTATAGTTCCATGCTTCACGGCTTGGGATCACTATATCGAACCTCCTGCCGAAGTATAAAGTTTTTGGTAAGCGGTCATTTACCGCGCAGATTATGTCAAGCTCTGAGATTCCGGAGAGAAGATTCACCTGATCTGTGTGATCTATGTGGTGTATTTCCCCGATTTGTAGAAGTCCGACAGTGCTGCTACTTGCCAACCTTTTTATGAAAAGGTGGAGTGGCGTTAGGCCAATGAGCGCTTCTATAGTGGCTGTGGGTCAAGTGCGCATAGCGCTGTTTTCTTTTTTGTTTGGTTTCAGTTCCCTAATTAATAACTATGGACTTATTAGAATGAGACTCGTTTACTTAAATAAAGAAATTAATGTTATGTACACTTTTGCACTTCTTGGTATGAATTGTCATTCGAAAAGTTAACATTTTGACAGCGAATTGATAACGTGGTCTCACAATTGATAATGCAGTTTGCGGACCGATAAAGCAGTTCATTCCGCGGTTTCCGTAATGGCTCTGGGATGAAATGCGGATCGAATGCGGTCGGATGTACTCCCGGGAGCCTGGTCAGTCTGTTGTAGAAGGCAACGAGTTTGCCGATGAGTTGGCAAGGAAAGTAGGGGAATTGCCGACTACGGGAAAAACTAACTGAAAAGTACAACATAAGATGAAATGAAGCGATGATGTTGAGTAGGTATAGCCCTGCTCTCAATTTTTCTTCAAATCATTTACCATTATTTTAATAAAAAAAAAACTAACTACAAAGACATATTAATGTTTCTTATGCAGTTCCGTGCAGCGGATGTCTTTGTCCTTTTCCGGAGTGCCTGGTAATCAGATTTCAAATGCAACCTACTAAAAAGTCTTCGAAGGTTCTAGAGAAGATTCTTCAAAGAAGTGCTACAGAGTCGAATGGGAGTAATCGAAGTCCATTTAATCTAATCCTTCAAATTGTAGGATGTGTCCAAAATTTGACACAATATCTTATGAGATGTACGACAGCTTGTACCCCCAACAGAGTTTCAGTATCTGAATCTGGGAATGGAACTATTTAAAACCCATCGGATGTCAGAAAAAATGTCGAAAACTATAGAACTTAAGGGAACTACTCAGAACCAAAGCTTACCAAAAGACTAGAGCCACTGGGCATCGACCCCTTTTGTTCTCTTTTCAGGTCCATTCGCAGAATTAAATCATCTCACAAAGTACACTTAACCGCCTTTGATCATTTGACACAATATTGCTGAATTTTGAACAACCTATTTTGCTACAGCAATTTTTTTTATACCGCATCTAATTGGGCCATTCTTTTACCATTCCAACAATCCGCTACAGTTACAATTACGTTCGTAGGTTTTCAAGTACCAAAATGTGTGTGAATGGCTCGAACATAATTCGCGCGCGAGAGTTTCTTTACAAATCCATTGTCCATTTGAAATAATAAAAATTGATTGGGCCTACTATTTATTTTGCGTCGAAAGCACAAACATTGAACCAACAATTGCCAGGCCAGCGTTCGAACAACAATGCCGAGACCCGAGAGCAACATTTTTCGCAGTTCATTCAAAATGAACGAGTTCCACTACTTCGTGCAATTAAGCATAGAACTACGGGCGAAATACTTTAACAGATTTATGACTTTGAGGTAATTATCGCATTCGATTCGAATTTCATCGAAAGTAGTTTACCAAGCTCAAGCGGCACACCGCAATTCGACGCTTGTTTATCTTTGTTGGAAGACTGAAAAAGAAAGGCACTTCGGTTTTTTTCTTTCTTAATTTTAGCCGAGCTAACAACAATTTCACGTGTGATTTCTCGCCCCCATTGTGTATCTATATACAGAGAAGTTGGCGGAGAGGAAACATAAATTCTTTTCCACTTCACCTTGAAAATTAAACCCAAGAGTTAACGCGTAGCTTTCATTATGCGAAGCTAAATGGATTTCTGGCATTTGTTTTAAAATTTGTTAACAGAAACTGCTAATTTTGGGGGGATTTTAGATTTTTTTTTGTTTCAAAAATCACTTGGCATTAAATTTGTTTAAATGATGAAAAAAAGAGCCCGTATACTCGTGTGTTTATGTTAGCCAGCGGTGCTGATTTAAAATTGAACGCGTATTTAGCGCAAGTGATTCATTCAAAGGGGTAAAATACAAAACACTTGTTTATGGCGTTGGTGTTGATAAAGAAAAGAAAATTAAATAAATATGTTTATTTTATGGGCTTTGGAATCAAAAAAAATTGAGAAGCACAATAACGTTAAATAAAGTGCGAGTTCCATAATGTTGAGAGTTTGGTCCCATACTTTTCTTTTACACTTTAACTGATCTCGTGAGAACAAGACAAATAGGGAATTAGAAAGAGAACGATATTGGATTCAGTCAGTGGTTTGTAACACAGATCTCAGATATTGGGTGCTGACAAAACGGGAGACCCTAATGAACCAAATAACTATAGGCCTATATCATTGCTGTCTACTTTTTCAAAAATATTTGAAAAATTGATAGTTAATAAAATGGTTGGATTCTTAGAAAAGACGAAAATTTTTTAATAAGTCACAATTTGGCTTTGTTAAAAGCAAATGTACTGAGGATGCAATTACCGCTTTTTTAAGCAGAATTTATGGTACACTAGATAACAGTTTTAAGTCTATTGGTATTTCCTTGACTTAACCAAGGCCTTCGATCTGGTAAACCAAGAAATACTGCTGCAAAAACTATTTCATGCTGGGTTTAGAGGAAACATCATTAATTGATTCAAATCATTCCTGACCAACAGAAAACACAATGTAAAGGTAAATGGGATAATAAGTGAGGAAGAAAGATGTCCGAATACTTGTGTTCCACAGGGGTCTGTCCTTGGACCAATACTCTTCCTGATCTAATAATTAATTCCATTTTCAATCTACCACTTAAGGGACAGTTAATAGGCTACACAGATGACCTTGCCCTCTCTTATGCAGGCAAGAATATGGTATCTATAAAAAATGAAATAACAGCTGACCTGCATTTGCTTGGTATCTGGCTCAATAACCACCAAATGGTACTAAATACAAAGTCCAAGGCTATGTGTTTTCCCCTGTCTAACTCTAGCCTGGTGATTGAGGATATCCGCTTTCACCACCCAAGATGCGATGATGTATGCTGTTCAGATAAATGCTTTGTGCTAGAATTCGTTAAAGAGTTTAGGTATCTCGGGGTTTTAATAGACAACAGATTGTGCTGGAAGATTGTTTATAATAAAATTGTTATTCTTGTTAACAATGTTATATCGAACCATCAACATGGATTTACTAAAGGAAGATCTACTTCAACGAATCTGGCACTTTTTTGCAACTATGTCGTTAATCATTCCGAACTTGGTAGGCAAACTGATGTTATTTTTACGGACTTTGCAAAAGCATTCGATAAAGTTAATCAACGTACCCTTATTCAGAAGCTATTGACTATAGGATTCCATTCTACCATTCTTAGTTGGTTAGAGTCCTACTTAGTTGATAGGGTCCAATATGTCAAAATCGATGATTGTCTTTCGGTTTCTATTAAGGAAACATCTGGTGTTCCTCAAGGGAGCCACCTTGGGCCATTATTATTCCTGCTGTTCATCAACGATCTTCCACTCGTCGTCAAACATTCTGAGTGCCTTCTATTTGCCGATGACCTTAAACTAAATCAGAATACGATTGCGACTTATTACAGCAAGATGTGGACGCAGTCAATGATTGGTGTGAACAGAATCACCTCCTTCTTAACGTCTCTAAATGTCAATGTTTCAGTCTGTTCAGATCTAATGTTCCTATTATGTATCAATACCTTATAAATTCTAATCCTCTTACTAGAGTAACTTCTAAGAAAGACCTTGGTATCATTCTCGATCACCAGCTAAATTTTAGAGAACATACGGATTATGTAGTCTGTAAAGCTAATGCGTTGCTTGGTTTCCTAAAAAGAAATTCCAAAGATTTTTGCGATCCGTATACCTTAAAGGCTTTGTATGTATCTCTGGTAAGATCCAACTTAGAGTATGGCACTATAATATGGAATCCATGCTATGAGACTCATTCTAAAAGAATCGAGAGAGTCCAGAGAAACTTCACGCGGTTTATGATAAAACAGCTAAATTGGCGTATAGACATGCCAGCTTACAATTCCAGGTGTCTGTTAATAAGTATCAGTAGTCTTGAATGTCGTCGCAAGTACTTTTTCATCATGTTCGTAAGAGACCTGATTCACTATCAAATTCGTTGTCCTAAATTATTGTCATTGCTTGAGTTTTACTCACCGTATCGTTGTCTTCGTAGTTATTTCCACTTTCGGGAAAATAATAATATGACTAATTACGCTCGTAATGAGCCAATTGCGAGATGTATCAGAGACGCCAACTCTATGATAAGGTCTATAGATTTATTTTTGGATTGTTCCAGAGCAACTTTTAAAGACAAACTTCTTTTTCTTTTAAACCAACTCTAGAATCGTAATTTTTGTATTATAATAATATGCTATCTCTTATTTCATACCTAGTTTCTTATTGTTATCTTTCTTCATTTAATATATGTATGTACAGAATTCTAGTCTGTAAGAGGTTTATAATCTAATAGATGAAGCAATAAATAAATAAATAAATAAAGTTGTAGTCTAATTAGCAAAATGTATCCATTCGCGGGTTTTATATTCATTCTCCATATCTTGTTCAATTCATTTTTCAACTTCGACACCCTCCACAATCAATTTCGGTCACTTTCGCACATTGAACTACACTACATTCTTTTCTGTTCCTTTCCTTTCGGCTTGTATCAATAAAATGTTTTTAATAACAATTAGCGTACTACATACTTGTCACTGGTTTTCTATGACCACAAAGTGTGTTTACATTCTTAAATACCCAGGTTTTTCTATTATAGATACGTATATTGTTTATATAAAAAATTTAAATTGTAATTTATACCTAAATTGTAAATTATAACTGAAATTGAAATAAATTGAAATTGAATTGAAAATGAATTGAAAAAAACTAAGCTTGACAACTTGAGTTAGTGCTTCACATTCATTTAACAATAGCGGTTTTTTTTGCACACGTACATACATATATAAAACTGCACAAAATTCGAATTCATCACAAAAAATTGGCAGCAAAGACATACATACATATTTATGACAGAATGATACTAAAGCTGGCAGTTGTTGACAAAATTGAAAAAAAAAAAAAATTATTTTGAAGAAAAATTATATAGATGGAAGGAAAACTCAAAAAAATCCACATAAATGAAAGAAAATATTTATTATCTTAGATGATAAGTTTATGGCTTATTGACTTAACCAATCGCCGTTAAAAAGACAAATAAGAGATGGAAGATTGCTTTCGATGGCTTTTTTTTAAGTTGGGGGTTCTTGGTTGTCAAATAAATTAACCTTTTCGTAGAAATTCATCGTAAAAGTAGAAATTTAGATTTGGTATCACTGTTTTTATATCCGCTTAGTGGAGTGGCAATTCTATCTGTTGAAGAACTCATCTCTTTAGAAGTTACCGATGAAACGGCTCACAAATTCGTCTTATAAACTTTGAACAGTAATTCAATGAAACAATAGGTCTGTTCGCGTACTCTCACAAAACTACCGAATTCTACGAAAAGTTATGAAATCCTGTTTTGTAGTTTTTCGTAAAACAGAGTGCTCACGAGAGAGTAAGAAATTTCCTCAAGCTGTGAATTTTAGCCCAAGAAATTTCATTGATACCCATCACCTGTAAATCAATTTCAAGGCCGACAATAGCAGCATCTGGATAGATGAACTCTATAGTCATGTTTAGTTTTGACATCCCTGCCAAACTCATCCTTCTGTGTAGGATGTACGATGGAGAAAGCTCGCTGCACAATGAAGGTCAGTAATAACCTCACCGAGACCTTCGATGTCAAAAAAGGATTCAGACAAGCTGACGCACTGTCATGCGACTTCTTCAACATCATACTTGAAAAAATTGTTTGAAACTCATAAGCCAACACACAAGAAACGATGTTTGTAAAGTCCGTTAAACTACTTGCATACGCTGACGATATTGACATCATTGTTAGAACACAGCGAGCTGTCACCGGTGCGCTTGCGAGTATAGAAATGGAAGCGGCTAAAATGGGTTTAGCGGTAAACGAGTGCAAAACAAAGTATATGCTGTCAACAAAAAGGGACACTCAAGATCGAAGAATTGGACAGAGCATCACAATAGACAGCTAAAACTATACTACCCAGTATAGGGACTTTGTCTACCTCGGCTCTATCTTCAAAAAAATTACATCTCGTCGGAAATCAAACGAAGGATTATCGCTGTTTCTTTGGGGTAAGAAGGCAATTGAGTAGTAAAGCCCTTTCTGATCGACAAAGGAGACTCTACATAAGATCCTTACCAACCCAGTCTTGCCATATGGTATAGAGCTGAAGCATGGGCTTTATCGAAAGCGGATGAAGCTATCCTTGGTCGCTTCGAGAGAAAATAGAATAGCGAATGGACATCAACATTCCAGCCCGCAGAGTATTCCAATCCTACTTGTATGGTCAGCGCAGCAGAGGACGACCTCGCCTAAGGTGGCATGCACAAGTGGAAAAGGACCGCAACCAACTTGGAGTGCGCAACTGGAGGCAATTTGCTAAGAACCGGGCTAACTGGAAGGGGTTGTTGGTTGAGGCCTTGGTCCACCCCAGACTGTAGCGCCAAATAAGTAAGTAAGTATATTTTTTTTTTGTTACTTCGATGATAGCTGTGATTTACAAAATAACCCCATGAGTTGCACTAAATATGACATACTTGTTGACAAATCTGCGAGTACATTTGTAATCTCGGCTTACACTCTAAAGTTATAAGTTATTACATGATATGTAAGTATCCACTCATGTCTTACAATGTACCAATTTGATTGGCAAATAACCCAAGTCTTCCCAGATACTTTACCTACTGCGTCTACTGATCCATGAAATACCCACAAGTGCATTATATTCTAATTATTTGTTTAATCATCTTTATTTGTGTTGCAAACATTGCCACGATATACGGCTCTTCTGTGTGTGTACTTTTGACGTTTTCACGCCTAGGCGCACGTTAAGTCAATTATATTAATCAAATACCTTTTTTTGTATCTTTCAATGTACTCGTACACTCATGCAGCTTAAATAAACCTTTTTACTTTTTTTTTCACGAATAAATTAAAGTGAATGTCTTCAGTATTAACATTGACCAAACAACAGACATACGTACATATGTACTTATGTAGACAAATGAAAAAAAAAAATACAATCAATAGAAAATTTGATAAATCTGTAAATCGGTTTAAATTTCCACGCATCGAATTTCCCAACTTGCCCTTGGGTAAGTACGGAGTCATTTTCTTATTCGATACAACTTTTGTTGTTCCCTCTTTTTTCTGCATTTTTTCTTTAATTTCTTTCCTCTATTTTTGCTCTTTCAATAGACCTTATATGATTGATATGATAGTGACCTACAAAAGAGAAGACAAATAAAATAAAAAAAAAACGGTAGAATCCAACAAATCAAACACATAACAGTGATGCAAACTTTTACGTCTTTTATTTAATTTTATTTTTCCTACGCAACTTATTTTTACGAGTTCGATAGTGTAGACTGTAGACTCTCAGAGGAGCTGTATTGTTTTATGTAATCAATCAAAATTACATTTTAATCGCCTTTTGCCGTGATTGTTAAAACAGAATAAATAAAAAAACAAAATAATACAAATTTTACAATTGAATTTTAATGCGGTTTTAATCAAAAGCTCAGGAGGAAGTGATTTCTGAGTGCATCCGGTTTCGTCGACTCCTCCATCATAAAAAAAATGAACAGGAAACACCACTTCAATCAGACATTAATGTCTCCCCAAAGAATATAAAATTAGAAATATAAATATACATATGACAGATACATGTTGCATGCAGTATATTCGATGGCGGATGCAGCACGTTTTGTAAACCAAATAATGCGCAAAAATGGGGATTTTACTCTCTACTGCTAGACAAAAGATACAGGTCAATGCAAAAAAATATATCTATTCATTGTACGAGCAGATCCACCTAAAGAGAGGGCGTTTTGTAAAACAAAATGTATGTAACTATTAAGTTACAAGTCATATGACAGATCAGGTCGCTGTGCGTGTCGCTTTCACAACAAAGCTATCGTTTAGCTCTGAAATTAAATACCCATATGGCATAAGGCAGCCGCCCATCGCATTCTTCAATCCGTTAAGATCTTGACCTATATTATTTTGGAAAATTCATTCTGTGTAACGAACTATTATTAGAAAAAAAAAACCCTACTCTCACCAAGCATACACACAGCGCAGCGAGAGAGAAAAAAAAGAGAAAAATACAAAACTATCTGAACTCAAAACTAGAAGGCATAAATCGACATCCGTTAAACAATAGCACCGTGAAAAGTTTTAGAGGAAGTGGGGGAGGAGTGGTCAGCAGCACCATCATTTTGCTAGTTAGTAAGTGAGTTGGCCATGAATGTCAACGACAAAACTATATGACAAGAGAGGAAGTTCATGTTGCGCGAGACTGCAGACAATGTTTTATGTTTTTTTTTTTTGTCTTCGCCAGTCAGTTAGATGGTCAATCGATAAGATTCGTGTCCAAAAGATACAACGTGTACCTATACCTACTCCAAACACTTAACCATGGTGGCGCGGCCAAACTTTAAAGTGGCTCTAAAAACTATCGATAGAAACAAGTTGATGGTACTTTAAAGCCCAACGATGAGACAAACATTATTTTTTGGTTTTCAAAGATGTACGAGTATGTACGAGTTTCTACATGTATTGAATTCCAATTGCTTATGGTATAGCGTCGATGACATTTTAATCGCGGGTTTTTCTTCTTTTACAAAACGAAGCGACGCGGACGTTACGCAATAAAATGGTAATATAACCAAAATTGGTTAAAAAGTATTAACATTCATCTACCAGCAAACAAAAGAATACGTGAAGAATAATGAGAGATTTAGCAAAAAAAAATAAGAAATACGTACTATATGTATATTTGCAGAATGCCAAGCGAAAAACTATTTCTACTTCTTATTCTACTCCCGTTATTTAAAGAATAAATTATTTTATAAAATAGAAGGAAACAAAGAAAGAAATAAACGATCAACGGTTTAACAACTCTTCTCAGTTTTTTGTATCGTCGCATCTAATATTATTGGCATTTAAATATGTACACTCTCTATGGTGAGAGCTTAGATGGAATTTAATTTAAATTTTAACGGATAAATTGATCAGTTTAGTCATACTTCAACAGGCTAGCGTGGCAATGTTAATATTCCACACCTCATCCCTTCCGCGCCCTTTTTTGATGATTTAACAATATCACTTTTTTCACGTCCATCTTGGTTACCAGTGGTGAACATTTATTATGTCATTTGTCAATTGACACGTCGAGTTGAGTTCCTTATTGGATTAAAAAAAAAAAAAATAACTGAAGATCCTCAAAATGTCGGCTTTGTATTTGAGAGCATTTAAGGGTGTATTCTAGTCTAGAACTTTGAAAAAATGTTTTTTTTTCGTATCTAGAAGATTAGACCTTCAAAAATATATCCTGACTTCCTGACGGTGAATTAGCCTACAGAAAGTATTTTATACACCATGAATTCTCAGAAAGTCATTATGTGAAGGTCGTTGTAACGTATTTAGTATATTTTCATGTTTAGTGTGCAGTGAAGCTCAGTTTGCTCTAATCCATCGTAGATTACGTACTCTGTGTACCTATTCTAAAACTTTGTAGAAGAAGGCCCAATGTATGGAGCAGAAATCGTCGATTAACGAAATGTAAGTACAGACTGCCTGCAACTTTGCTTGAACCTTTAAACGCGTTTTCCTCGAAACTACCTTTTCCAACACCTCTGACATGATTCTAATGAACCGATTAACTTGAAATTTGGCGTGGAACTTCTTTATATATCCCTCTATCGTTGGAACTAGAATTAGGTAAAAAATTTGTTTTACTATTTTGAAAAAAACTTTGAAAAAAATGGCAAAAATCACTTTTTTTCAAACAGCCGCCATTTTGTGAAATTTTTTTTTTTATTCCCGTAGTTCAGACGATACGACATTCTTACTGATTAAGAACCTTTTTTTTTAATACCACCAGAAGGGTTGGAATCATGTCAACAAGGACGCACCCTAATTTTTCACCACCCCTCTTTACTAGCCTGTAATTTGTTCAATTTTCAAAAAAAAAAAAAAAAAATCTATATAATAAAAATGAAATGATGATCTTTGGTAACCGCATAACTTGAGAACGGCTAGACTTTATTTTCTAGTTCATTTACAAACTTTTAATTATAATTTTTTTTTTTTTGTAAGTTCATGTGCCCACTGTACTCAAATTAGTACACGTAAAAGAAACTGCACATAAATTACAGCAGAACTAAAAACTTTTACATTTATAAATTTAAAACTTTCAAATGATTAATAGTTAAACTAAAAATTACAAAAAAAAAAAAACAAAAAAAGCGGGGCAGCGGTCGTAAATGGGTTAAAAATCTCCCTATCAAAAGTTAATTCTGAATTTTCCTAAGAAAACCCAAGCTTTTAGAATGGAATAAAGGAAACCATGAAGTTTTAGAAACCCTGTTTTATTTCGGCTGCCATTTTGGGTGTGGAGTGTTTCTCTATCCATTTGACATTTAAGTGGTAAAACTAATAATTATAATCAAGCTCAACGTTACAGTAAATCAGTGAAAAAAATTGCATAGGTTTATTTTGTTTTTTTTGTTGTTGTTACTTTAATTAAAGTGAAGATTTGCAAATTAATAATTTGCAGTATTTCCGACAAAAAGTCTTATCTCCAACATTTTGATTTTTTGCTTGCCCATGTAATATTGTTGTAACAATTATGAAATGTGTAATAATTAATGACTTTTCATTGAAATTCGTAGCGGTAGACTTGATGGTATTTCGTATTACTATTAAAAGGAAGTTACATATATGTTGACCATTAGTCAAGTTCATTTTCACAGCTAGGTGTTTGTCAGCGAACGTGGTTTCTTTTTAATGCGTTATAAGTACTCGTAGTTATTTTCTGTGTAAGATATGTTTGTACCTGCAGGGTGGCCCAAAATGCATCACCTTATTGGAAGATGCTATAACTTTTGCAAATGGCGGCAACTGCCAGTTTTGTTGTGATATTTGTAAAGTACTTAATCAGATGCAGAGTATACGTCGACAAGACATGAAAATCTATACTCCTCATTATCGCGGAATACTCGTGACGATTTTTTTATGGAATAATTCGTCAGTAATTTTGGCGCAACGTGAATTTCGGTGCAGTTTGTTTTTGGAGTTTTTTTTTTAAATGACGGCACGGGTCATTCAGAACTAGCCACAGACTCTGGAAGCGAAAACCTATTGCCCAAAGTTCTCACCAAAACGATTGAAAATGCGATAAAAAGAGCCCAAATGGTCATCAACAATGGCGGCGCCCATTCGACCGATATTATCTTCAAAAAGTAATGAAAAAAAAAACTTAAGTACCCATTTATGGAAATCAGTAAATTGACTCTAATCTGCTGCTTGCGTTAGGTTAAGTTGAGAGAACGAGTCTATGGTTGACTTGGCCTACCTCGTCCAGGCTGCTAATTAAGTAGGAGTCTAAATTGATCCTGCGACTACGTGCTATGCCCTGACATTCACACAGAATATGTGTGATATCCTCTGCTACACCTAGCTCATTACAATATCTGCCAATATCCGTGCCTAAGAGTCCGAGTCTCTTGGCGTGTTTGCCCAGAAGGCAATGCCCGGATAATATTCCTATGACTATTCTCATTTTTGCCCTGCTAAGTCTAAGAATTTCACTGGTCCTTTTATGGCCCAGCGCTGGCCAAAGTGCTTGGAAACCCTGTGTCCTACAATGTTAGACCATCTATGGTCAGCCCTACTCTTAATCATATCATTTACCTTTGATTTAATGCAGCAAAGTGGTGGAGCTACTTCCACCGCCCCGGGTAGTAGCAGCTCCCCGCCTTTCCTTGCCAACTCGATGCCTTCTATCCCGGAATGTCCAGGCACCCAACATAGTCTTACCCGGCTCTGTGTGCATCGTGCCATGAGTATTGTGCGGCAGCTACTGACTAGTTAATAGTGCACGATTCTAGCGCCTTAAGCGCAGCCTGGCTGTCGATGTAAATAGGAACAACCTTACCGGATATACGTTTCATTTTTAGAAGCTCTGCAGCTCTAAGTACGGCCAGCACTTATGCCAGAAAATCGCTGCTGGTATCCGGGATCTGGTTCCATACAGTAAATACCAGACCCTGTGCCGCTTGCAGTTTTTGACCCGTCTGTGAAGACTGCAGTATCTATATGGCGAGCTACTGTGCTGTTTGTCCACTTCACGAACAGGGTACAAGATTCTGTACGGTGTGTTAAAATCATCCGTTCTTATTGGGCTATCCAATTGGATTTCTATAAGGATAGTTATCTGCTACTTAGACTTAGAACCTTAATTCACTGGACACAGAGAGGTACTAAATACATACATATGGTATGTACACAAATCCACGTAAAATGGGCTGTACAGGTTTATTTCGCTTCTTTTTTTGTCAAACGTTTTTATTGTTAATGACGAGCCCACTGACACATAATTACCAATTTTTGTAACAAAAAAATAATAATTTAAACTGTCATCATGTGATTTTAGCAAAATGACAGCGCGTGACAGAACACATCTTCAGCGAGAACTGTTACCTGGACAAATAATGGTAAACATGCCAGATAATATTTTTTTTTGAAAGCAAGGTCAATGCTAAACAAAACCGCGTACAATTCAAAGGTTTTGGCAAAATACTTTAAATTTCATAACTGAAATAAATGTTTAAACGTGGGAAAAACTAATAAAAAAAAGCACACGTACAAATGAGTGCCTACCTGAATACATGGAGTTGCCAAGCCTAAAAAAAAAAGTAAAAATAAAGTTGCAAGATTTTTATCCCCCTGTAAATTTCAATGAAAAAGAACATGGACAACTCCTTAAATTGCTTCTTTCCCTATGAAACATTCTTCCTTTTTCGCTGCAGTAGTTGTATGTCTAAATCAAGTGATGTTTTCGTTAATTTATTTCCCCCCTTCTTACAATCAACACTTTGTCCTGCAATCATAGACTTGCCATTGGCGTCTGCTTTATTGGTGATTTGTTGCTTTTCAGTTGGACTATTTTATTCCTTTTGCAGCCCGTTTGCGAGCAGACATTTTTTTTTGTGCCATATCGGGAATAAATTCCAGAAACTATTTGGCTCGTCAGAGTCTGATCAAACAACGATAAAGACACGAATTGCTTTAATTATTTTGTTGTTCTCTTGTCCTTGAAATTATTTTTTTCCTTTTTTTATTTTTAGCTCGATTCGTCGCGTCGTCACTTTTTTTTTGCAATTGCGAGCGAATGTGTTCTCGTATGGAAGAAATGATAAACGAGCGATATACGCCACTAATAACTTTTAATGATTTAAAAGAAATCATTTAAATAAATATCACGTTTCGGACATTTTTTACTTGCATATGTTAATTTAACATTTTTGCCTTTTGTTCAAAGTTGGCTGGCTTTGATGTCTTTTAGCATTTTATTCATGTTTCTTTTTTTTGGAAATAATTATGTATGGGATCAACGATTTTCAGTTGAAAAATACCAAAAAGAAAAAAGAGAATAAGCAAATTCAAAAGATATTTGATTTTGCGGTCGGCATTCAAATTGCCATGAGAAGAGGTTCTTAACTCCGTCCTTTGTACATTATGTGCAAAAGGTAGCTTCTCAAGGTTAAATTATTCAAAGATTAAAAAAACTTAAAGACGCTAGAAGTTAAGTGATCTTAATGGAAAGAGAAATATGGCATCATTAGCTCAGAATATTGTTACAGTACGACCTCAATAAAAGCAACACTAATGGTAATTCGGGCAGTTGCAGTTGGTGTCAGAAGTGATACAAAATGCTAAAAGGGGGGGGTTCTTCAGCTGCATTTCGCCATTACTTTCGATTTCTTCGGCTTCTAGAATGCTGCAAATCTTTAATTGATGCAATTATTATTTCGTCTTTGTCATAATCAGTATTTTGGCTACATCAAATGGTACTAGAACTTTCGTATTGCGCTAGACTGCCCATCTTAACCAAGATCCTTAATTTTTTCTCTAAACCTGACCCTTTGCTTCCGACCAAATGTGCCAATAGACTTTTTTTTTGTAATAGGGTTTAGTCAAGTCGATCACATTTTGATCCATTGGCTGGAGATTTGCGGTGCAGTTTGTAAAATAAAAATAAGTCAACAAGAAAGACAAGATAACATACAAATTAGGAAAGATGTAAGAATTTGAAACAAAATTTGCGTTTATCGAGTCACATTTTTTTTTTTTTTTTTGAAGAAGAAGAAGAGTTCCAATTACTGAGCTAATCGACAATGTTAAGATATTAAGTGTTGCTTTTATCGATGAGTTGCGCGTATCGAGGGTTGCTTTTATTGAGGTCGTACTGTACTATGATTTGACTGTTGGAGATACCAAGATTAGTTACGCGGCTGATTTTTGAGTGACGCATAGGGCATTCTATTCTGCTAAGATTCCAGCCTGCTAAAAATTAGCAGAGCACATACCGGCACCCTAGTTGGTGCAAAAGTCAGACATGCCAACAGGCTGGGAATCCTCGCCAATGACTTTTGCCACAGTTGCATGGGTGAGGAGGAGGAGGAATCTACCACCTCCCATGCGGTTGCCCAGCACTCTGCGCCTTAAGCAAAAAGATTATGGGAGAATACTTCTACATAGACCGATATTTCCTCAATGGATATCAATAAAATATGAAAATGTATCCAACTCTCAAAATGGTTCCAAGAGTATCGATAAGAATCGGCTCATGTGGCAACACAATGGACCTAGTTTGGTCTAAGTCCTACCAAATATGGGAAAAGCCACCCAACCTAACCTAACCTAATGCTTTCCCGCAAGAGACAGCTATATCACCAATACTGTTTTATATTTTTCTTTCTGTAATGCTTAAACTGAGAGCTGTCAATAATTCGGTGGATCCTAAGATTGAAAATTGAATTTAAAAATTTGCAATCAAGAATTTGTGCGTCCAATTCTAATCTACGAAAGATGGCTGGATATATGACAAAACATGTGCCTATCTTACATAGCAAAGCTACGCATTCAAAAGACATAGTACATATGAATGTAGATTTCGGCTTGTGGAACTGATTCGCTAGAATGGTGGTTGGTTAGTTTGTGAGGGTCACGTAAGCCAAGAGTCCATAGCTCCACACCGAGTTTTTGTTTTGAATTGAATTTGAAAGAAACATAGTTGCTCACAGGCGCGTCGGATACAAACGAAAAGGCAAAATACAACAGAAATAACGCACCCATTTAGTACGGTACTTGGCAGAATTCACTTAGTAGGTGCCTCAAGTAGTAGTAGCAACACTACGTGTGGATCATTTTAAAAGTTGGATTCATTTTCATATTTTATTGATATTCGTTGAGGTCTATTAAAAAATGTTCCCCCAGAATCTTTTTTTCTTTCGAAAGATGGTACCCGACAGCTGCACAGGAGGTGATAGGCGCATTATTCTTCCTTCTGATCTATGCAGCTGCGACAGAAGTCATTTGCGAGGATTCCCAATATTTTTTCTGTTTTGTTTTCATCGTTTCAAATAAAGTTGCAGAATTTTTTTATGTTTTGATAAATAAACAATTTATTTTTAAAAAAATAACGTTTAGCCCTTGATCGGACAACTCCCTTAGGCGGACACAAATGCTGTCACCGTCACGGTACACCGAAGGGAGGTTTCACTGTCCTGAACAGTCCTGTGTAAAAAATTAAGACCAATAGGGTCTTATTTTTGTCAGATGAAGGTTTTGTACTTAAGTTGAAAACAGTCTTTAAATTAATGCTGCCTAATATAAGTCTACAATCAAATTGCTTTTTAAAGTTTGAAACAGAATTAAAAATATTTGAAAGTTCAGTGTCAATATTTTATAAAATTATCCTACTGGTCTTAATTTTTTACACAGAGCTGTATGTACAAAGGTAAGGTGGCATTCCTTAAACTTTTAGCCAAGAAAACTGTTGTACTCAAGGTTAAAATCCAAATACGGTATTTTGGATTAAATATTGATATTAAATATTGGCACGTCATTGACAGCCAAGTGTGTGGCAGTTCAAACAGACTTGAGAGGCCATATTTAGTTTTATAGCTAATAGTTAACCTTTGAAATAATGCTTCTTGGTCACTTCAAAGAATGGTTAGGGTACTAGGAATATAAAATTGTACACAAATCCTACGACGGATCTAAAGTACACGGAGTTGGGAATCAAAATTTAGCCCTTTGACAAAAACAAAAATTCATGTAAACGCGGTGCAGATTTATAACGGATCTTCATATACAGTAAGGTCTCGCTAATCCGAATTGATTATTGCGAGGGGGTATTCAGATTATCGAATTATACGGATTGGGGAGTACAGAGTATGTCATAGGTTATAAAAAAAACTCTTCTTTATTTTAAGAAAACAAATCATATTAATTATTCCTTTACATACAAAAATTAAATTAAATTAATTAATTAAATATCTTTTAGCAATTTTTCCACAAAAACTAAAAGAGCAATCTGTTGGAATAGAAACTCAGACGCACATGTGTTTAACCAACGAGAACAGATAGATACTGCACGTATGAACATGTTCAGATGTATTTTGCATGTCCAGTATGCATATAGAATGAGTAATGTGACAAAATAACTGTTAAAGCCATCTGTATTCTTAGGTATTTTTTGTAGAATTCGGATTGTAGAATACACAAATTGAGAAGGTTCGAACTGTAGAATACATAATGGAAAAAAAGGTCATTCGGATTAGCGCGGTATTCGGATTAATGGTGATTCGGATTAGCGAGACTTTACTATATAGTATAGGTACCATTTGCGGCTCTCACACTTAACCAATATTGACAAATGAGATGTCAAAAGAAGGAAATTTTCCTGGAACAGTGCCGAATTGCACTTTAACAAATTAAAAAACCGATCAAAACAAATATTCTACCCAAAATGAGCTCCAAAAAGAATAAACACTTCCCGTATGTTTTCCATCTGTCAGCTGATGGGAATGAATTCATTTTGGTTGATATATTGGCTGTATATTTATAATTATGACTTCAATGAACCAATAAGTAAATGTTTAAAATTGTTTAATTGTTTATGTGCCTCTAGCACTTCTGTAGATTTAAGTCTCTCTAGATTAAGTTTTAAATCTATAGTAATTGAAAAAATTAATTCTCTAGAACCTAATTAAAATCAATATACATATGTTTATTTTTATATTATTAAATTTTAAAATTTTAATAATTAATTTTTTTATATTTTATTATTATATATATATATATATTATTCTTATATTCTTAAATCTGTTAGAGTTAAGCTCGGTAGATCAAAATAAACAAAAAAATAAACAAATAAACAAATATATGGAAGTCATATGGAAAGTATTTGCTATTGATGTAAGTGGTGGTGGCCAAATATATACATAATATCAACCAAAATGAAGTTTCAAAAATTGATTTTCATGAGTTGACTTTTGGGGATTGGATTTTCTCCTGCGAGAGTTCTCGCACGGGCACAATAGTTCTTTGCATTTGAACAGAGACACCTCGGACTTTAATATACCAACATAAGTATGTATGTACGTTTATACTTTTCCATTAGCATAACACCTTTGGCAGGATATTGTGACTGTTAAATTACTTTCGAACGCGCGCCGTTGTTCGTGAACACACCACTCAGCTAAATTGAACTTCAATTAAAAATCAAACATGTCTCCATTTGTTTAAATGAATAAAGCAATTGAAAGCCATTTGACCAATTTAATTTTACTCAATTCCAGCAATGAAAGTGAAAGCATAATTGTATCAAAATCGGTAAAAGCCTGTCAACCTTTTGTGAAGTAATACTGCAACTTATTATTATCAAAGAACAACGAACGAGCAAAACCGACACAGACATATTATGTCTGCCGCATGTCAACGGAAAACCGGCAGACGGATATGGAATCCATAATGCCGTTTTGCATACTAATACCTACCTACCAACTAGTAAACAAAACACTGCACTGTGAACACTTTTGTTTCCCTAGAGAAAAAAAAAAGAAATTTTCTAATGGATAACTGATTTTTGCGCTGCATTCGTTGCGATTCTAATTTTAATTTCATCATAAGAGCACGAGTATCGTGGCCCTCCATTGTTGGACTATGATTTATGTGTCACTCAAAAATTCAAACAATACAATTTTGCTCATTAAATTGTACGAGTATCTTTTTATTTGCACCCCCGTAGTCACCATACAGGAGCGATAGGACAGCGTATTTCCCATCGCAAACTATTTTTGATTGCCTCGGAAACTAGAGCGACTTGGAAAGAGATTCCATTGGATATCAGACTCATAAAGATTCCCTATGCAACGGGTACGAGTACGACTTGCATTCGTATCTATAGATACAATTTCTTGTGAAATTGTTAACTACTTAGCAGTAAATTGCACATTGTGCTGGGATGGTGCTTCCAAACTGCGGATACTCGCGTATATGTGAGAAAGAAAGTTTCCTTCTGTATTCATTCACATTCTCTGCGATTTAAATTCACGTGGATAGGTCATTAATCCACGAAAACACAACGCCAAAGAGAGAGATACTAGATAAAGATACTCGTATACCTACCAAACGAGTCTATAAGGAAGATGTATAGAAAATACCGAACAGATGCATTCCATAGATCGCACGCGTGACGACAACGGCAGCGGTATGTGGGAAGCTAGATAGAGTTTCACATCTTCACAGCACACTGAGTGAAACTTGCAAGGGAAACTACTCAAAGAGAGATGGCAACTGCGGCGGCAATTGGCAACAGGCAGAGAATCGACTTTAAATATAGAACCGACTGACACACTAATATTTTGCAATTTCTAACGTTTTTTCTCTCTCTCATGATGATGATATGATGCTGATTATGTTGCACTCCATGGAGAGTGGACATAGACAGACAGGCCAAAGGAGTCAAGGGGTATTTTGCTCGTTCCACTATTTTTAGACCAACGAATGCCGGCCACCGAAAATTATTATCAACTCACCTAACTTGGAACAGGTTGGGTGAGGTTTAGTGTTATGCCTAATTCCTATTTATAATAATCTTTATATTTTTACAGATTGACCAACCGTGGTCACGCATGATAGTTTATGCACAAAAAAAATAACAGAAATGTTTTATTTATTAATTCGAGATGAAATACAAAATTTATGGAATTAATTTTGCAGCTCATTAAATAAAACGCGAATGGGCATTCAACTTTTGGTTTTAAGATTAAAAAAAAAAAACTCATCTTACTTAAGAAATATACAAAGAAACGAATAAATATTTAACTCACACACCTACGCAGCGCAGGTTTGTCTGCGATTGAGGTATGTTACTCTTACTTCATCTTACGGTTTTAGTGCAATTTACTCGAAAAGTGAATGGGGGTTCACTCGTAATAAGTAAATTGGTTTTATTGTTTTACAACAGATAACATTATTTTAGCACTTAATTCAAATAATGGCAAATAATTAATTTCTTCTGATTCGAGAATAGAAAGTGATTCGTACTCTCAAAGTCGATGATTCGAGTGGCGAAGACTTTCTGTTATTTTTTTTTTTCTTCCAAAAAATCGAAACGGAATCTGAATGAATTTTGAGTGAAAGTGAATCTTAAAAAAAGTAAGTTTTTATCTATTTAGAATTGTTTTTGTTTAAAGCCTTAAAGTTAATGAATTTTATCGGAGATATGGCCAATGAGGCTGAATAATTTTCACATTTTTGATTTTATTTTTGTGGGCGTGGAGAGAATTTTAATGTAATTCTGATATTCGGATTTAGGCTAATAATAAGCATAATGGAGAGCTAAAGATGGGTAATGGGTTTCTGAGAGTTGTTTTGACTATAAAACAAATAAGAGCTGACTCACGCAGAAGAAGATTTTTATTAGACTAAAAGGGTAGTTCAGACGTTGACGGAAAGAGGTCTTAAGCAGAAAACTATAATGTTAAATCAATGTATGGTTAAAAACACAAGATTGAGAATCGAAGATTTTTCTGATTAAAAAATAAACACAGGAATACCAGGAATACTGATAAAATAATTAAAAAAAACAGCCTACCCAGTATGAAAGGTATTGACAAAAGTAAAATCTGTCTGTTTTTGTTTTGTTTTTAAGTTTAAAAAGTAACATATTGATGTAAGTTCGAAGCAAAAACGTAGCTTCCGGAGTTTTTTTTGCCGTCGTAAGTCGAAATGACGTTAATCGAAGCATCGAAAATCGAGGTATTACTGTAAATTATTTTGAGCGCGTATTGTTCAATTTGTACCAAAACGATACAAATACATACAGGGTGACCAGATAAGAACGATAGGAAAAAAAAAAAAAAAACTGGCCAAGTGAGAGTCAGACTAGCGCTCAAAGGGTTCCTACGGAACTAAAACTATTAATATTTTGTTTATATAACTGCTTCGTTTCGTTAAAACAAAAAACGAAAAGGACCAACTCTATATTCACTTTACAAACTTATAATAAGTAATATTATTCACTATGGGAATTGGATAAACATTAAGAACGCGGCTGAGTGTACCTTTTTTGCGCTGTGCTACTGAGTTCAGTCAGGGGTCTCAGGTTCGTTTCCTGGCAAAATCCGTATTTTTATTTACTTTTTTTTATGTGACAGCACAATTTCGGATAGCCTTTCATTTTCCCAAAATTATTGTTAATCGAATAGTGGTAATTTCTTCAAAATTGGTGCAGTAGTTTACGAGTTAATCTGTCGAGAAATTGAATTTTTCGACGTCAATTTCTCAAAAACTATACAACTTACGAGATTCGCTAAGTTATCCTTAAAAATATAGTTAATTATCTACAAACTATGGTTTTTTTATATTTTTGACTTCAGTAGTTTCCGAGAAAACCGTAGGGAACAATTTGGTATGATATTTTGCATACATTTTTGGCAATAACCGCCAAAGTTTCTAACAGTAAAAGAAAATTTTTGGAATCTATGTTTCGAGCCCTTTCGAACATGATATATTTTTCAGATTTTTTTTTTTTTTTATTGAGATTACATTTATATTTTTGAGTAATATGTTGTCCATGAATGTGGACCACCGTAATGTATAAGTGTGCCAAATTTCGAGGTTTTAGGAAGAACGGTTCTTGATGTTTTAATCGTGACAGACATTTTTGAGTTAGAGCGAACTTATAATGGTTCCATATTACCATATGGGTACGGAGCCCTAAAAACAAAAACGGTGTGAGATATAAAATTGAATCTGGCTTTCTTTTGAAGCTCCATTCATGCCATTACTATATGTGTGAAATAGAACATCATTTGAATGGCCGCCTCGGCTTCACTGGCAGTTGCTTCAAGCGGTCGTCAGTCTAATTTTTGATGATTCAGTCCAATATGTACGGCGTTGTTCTGGCAATAACGTCTGGAATGTTGGCCTCGAGCTCGTCCAAAGTGGTTGGCTTATAAGCGTAGACTAAGGACTTGACGTAGCCGAGTGGTGTCAATTCGCATGATGGCGGCAAAATAATCTGGGTTGACTCTCTGGCGATGCCTTATTCAGCTAATCGGCGCCGAATCGACATTTCTGGGTCTTCTTCGATACTGGCCGCTACGGCGGCTATGTTTTCTTTATTTCGCACCAATCTCTGTTCTCACGCTCAAACTTTTCCATGGTGTGACGAATGGCCTGCACACTGAAGCCATGATTACGAACGACGTCACGACAAAATTCACGTTGCGTATCTGCAACCTAGCCGGAATTTCGATTGTTTTTAAATAATATCCGTATGCTCAGCAAACATGATACGATGCATGATAAAAACCTAATTAAATATTTTGACAGCTGGCTGTCATTGGTAACTTTGACAGCTGCTGAAACATAACAATTACTATCATTACTATCTGGTCACCCTATGCATATACCTATTTTGCGTCTTTATATATCAAACGGACTAGGCAAACCATGTTCCAACCATCGAAAACACCGATAACTTATTTTCTGTCTGAATCCGAATATCTCTTGTTTTCGAGTGATTTTGGGATTCTTGTGATGGATGTAGGCCTACCAAATAAAATTCTCTTAAGGTTGAGTAAGAAAAGCTATTTCTAGTTCGTAAACTACAAAATCCGATATTTGCGATGACTTACGTTATCTGAAAAGTTTCTAGCCTCAACAAGGAGATGGCGTTTCTTGAAATATAATTGTACATGCATTGTTATATATACTTCTGACTATTTTAGCCATATCGCACGCTGTAAGTAACTGTTACTTACGTCAGTGGATGTTAGTAGGTCTGTTTGGTAACTTGTGATTTTTCGTAAAATTTCACAAAATTTCATAAAATCACATGAATTCCTGTTTGTTAACTCAAAAAATTCACATCAAATAGGAAAAAAGAGAGTGTCAAAAATTAAGAAAGTTGATTTTATGCACCAACTTTTTCTTTTGGTGAGTGTGCCAACGCTGTCAAACCAGCCATAATCTGTCATAATCTTCATTGTTAGTGGAAAACAAAAACAAATTGACGGTTTACCAAAAATGTGCTTCAACTGCGTTTAGCTTGCTAAACTTTTGTGCAAGTTTTCCACTCTCTGAGAGGATTTTCCCCCACTTTTCAAATTATTTACTATTCAACGCCCACGAAAATAAAAGTTAAGATGGACGCTGTTTATAACGACTCTGCAGTCTGCACCATTATTTGCCACAATGAAATTTTGGGCAGGTGAATTTAAACTTTATCGTAATCTGCTCTGAAAAAGTTAAAAGCTGCTTCATCGGTGCCGGGAAAATGATGGCGTCTATGTTTTGGGATAGTCATGGAATGTTAATCTATCAACTATGATGCCAATTAGGAGAATCGCTGGGAAAAATATATCGACTTAAAAGACTTACAAAAAAAACCTTTTTTCCGTATTAGGCTGAAATTCAGACCACCGGCGCATAGTGGGGCAAATTGACATTTTTGGTTGCAAAAATCATAGCTCCTAAACGGGATAATTTTTTTTCTGTTTGAAGGAAATTTCCAAGGCTATAAAACTTAAAAATTTTAAGAAAAAATATTTACAGGGTGTTTCAGAATCTTTTGCTGAAATATAACTTTTTTTCCAAAGGAAATGATCTCAATATTTTACCTCAAAAATTGTCAAAAGTAGGTAACTGAAGTAAATACAGTTTGTCTGAAAGTCAGAAAAAGTCACAGTGGTGCATAAAAGTAAACAAACAAGACATTTTTTAATTATTTTTGCAGGTGTATCAAAAGCCCTTTTTTTATTTTTCTATATTAGAGTGCAAATATACTATTTCGGTGGAATTTTTAAGTCAAAAAAGTATGTTAAGCGGTGTAATGCTAAAAAAATGATAAAATTTAGGAAAAATGCTGTACAGGGTGTTCCAGAATTTCATGTTAAGCAAAAATAGGAATATCCAAAGGAGTAAAAATAGTATTTTTCTTTAAATTTAAATTCAAATATTAATGTTTGTAGTAACTGCAGAGAATTTCTAAACTTAATTAAGCGAAACAGGGGAGGAAAAAAAATCTTGTTTTGTGTTGCAAATATTTTTTTTTTATGAAGTGGCACATCAACATAAACAACCACTTCAATAATATATTTCAAGTTTTAAACAGTGGAGAGTAAATAAGTAAATAAATAAAAAAAAACTAGATTTCTTGGAATCTTTCGTCAAAGTCCGGAATAATTTCTCCAAACTTGGCATTGTCAACATTTTCTCTACAAGAACGTTAAGTATTACTTGAAGCCTTCTTATCACCTCCTTATTGACTCCAGCTATGATATTATGAAGATGATTAGGGACTGCCGAAAATAGACCTGAAAACCGCAAAATCCTTATCACAATGAATTGGTATACATTTGTTTACCTGTAAAGTATACATACATAAATATTTACAAACTTCTTTTCGCCTTACACAAAAAAAAAAAATTTAAAAAAAAACCCAAAAAAAAAATTACTTACACTAATCAAATCACTCTAGCTCAAAGATTTGCAAATATTTGCAGCTGAACTTCTAGGAGAATGCTCAAAAATAAATGTACTTTAAATTTCCGGTGAGCTTAGACCATACATTATCGTATCTTTTTTTTAAACTCCACATAAAGTCAAAAAAGTGTGCTAAAAACATGTTTTCAAAAAACCACTAAATTTCAAAAAATTAAAATTCCAAAAAATAAAAATAGATTGCATTTAAATTAACAATCATATGTACCAAAAAAGTAAAAAACCAATGTGTTTTTAACCACTATATCAAATTTGTACACCCAGAACTCAAACGAAAATACAAAAAAAAAAAAAAAATTCGTGTATACCAAAAATAACCTAACTTTAACTTGCTGTACTTATCATACCAATTGTCCAAACTCAATAATTTAGTTCTTGAGTTCTCAGTTTCTTGAGGTCCAAACAATTCTCAATCCAGAAGATAAGCTTTTTTTACATTATAGACACACGCGAAAATTGAATTTTGCAATCACATTTGCAAAAATGCCCCACTGTGCGGCGTAAGAATCTCCATTTTAAGACCTTAGCATCTTGTATGCCTCAGGAGATCCTAAAACACTAGCTTTTTTAAATTTAGCTATCTTCTTCTGCTCAGCTTTCTTCCTCTACTGGTCTTGTTTCTATTCCTTATCATATTGCTGCTTTTTGACGGCGTTGATGGTTTTATTTCATCCTCATAATCTCTTTTATTTTACTACCTCATTGTATCTACTTGTAGTTTTGTGTTGTGCCTTAAACTTTTGGTGACTTAGAAAGAAGAGAGTTTTTTGCGCAGCTTCATACTCGTTCTAAAGTCGCCTTTTCTTCTTACCCTAAAATCAAACTGTAGCCAGAAAGTTCGCACTTCTAAGAAATGTGCATAAATTAGCACTTAGTCCACCCACTTAGTTTGTTGCAGATATTGCTTTGTGGATTCAATTATGTGACTTCTGCTGTGGTACAGAAGATATTTCAGGCCAATATTCATGATGACAGTGATCAGAAGAAGCTGTTTAAAAATTAATAATAATCAGGGAGCAGCCTAAGCTCTTATACGAGTCCAAACGATTTGGAGTGGAAGTCATACCCATCATCTAATTTCAAGCTTCACACAATTACCTCAAAAAACTGTCAAAAAAAAGAAGACTCTAATACAAACGAGATTTTAACCATTGCTTCCCAACCACCATGATGATGTCAAGAACCTTCACACTTTACTGCCCCATTAAAGACCCCAGGGATTATCTCTCCCTCAAACCCTCAAACTAGAAGTGGGTGTAGAAAGAAGTTCCTGTGGGCTGTGGCTACGGCATGGCGATTAAGTTTTAAAGTTCAAGCTACGAGTAAATTAAAAATTCACTTGTTTTCCGAGGTTTTCTAGAAAAAAAAAACAAGAAAAGAACGCGCCATCTAACATTTGATATGCGGAACTCAGCAGAGCGTTAAATTCATAAGACCAAATCACCCCTTTGACCGTGGCATGTTGTTGTTCCTTGTCAGTGAGCACAGACTAAGAAACGATTCCCTAATTGCACTGCATGACGCATTTGAATTAAAAGGAAAAAAAGGATTTTTTTTTGTTCTTCTTTTACATTTCTTGTCAAATGATGGTTCCCATGAATGCCGCCGAATGGCGGGTAATTTATTTCAACCTGTTGCTGAAAGTACATAAATAGTTATCTTCTTTTTATTTTCCAGAAAATAATGACAGCAGGAAGTACGAGTGTCTGTGCATGCATGTGTTTTAAATGAGGGCTGGAATACTGGAATACTTTGCTCTAAACATGTTTATTTTTTGCCTTCAAATGATGATAATTTGGGGACTTGTGTAGGGTGGGGTTAATATTATGGAGTTAAGAAGTCTTTGTTTTTTTTTTGCCCATTTTCTATGTCATGGCGATGAGGGCACCCCGTAGCCCGTTCAACTGTCGACCATCTCTTTGTTAGAATGATTAGTGTGCCGGTATGTGTGCGCATGAAACAATAACGAGGAAATTAGATTCATTCCCACGTATCAAAGTAGATTGTGATTCCCCCTCTGCATGGCGAGTGTTGAAAATTGAATTTCCTCTTTTTAAAATGGTTAATTTTTTGTTTTCTGAAACAGGATGCTTAGATTAGTTAAACTTTACTTAAAAAGCGATCAATCGCAATTGATTGATAGATCAGTTTCTAATTGCAAACAACAGCGCTCATATGTCAAATCGGTTAATCGACAGCTTTGTTTGTTTTGTTCTTTGATGCGTGGTTAAGTGCATCTAATTGAAAATGCTACCCACCTTGGGGCATACCGACGCTAAAACACTTGTGTGGGGTTCTTAAAATTTATTTCACTTGGAAATGTCAGGAAATAAGATTGAATTTTATTCTTGGAAATTGAAGCAAGTAGCAGGGTAATTATCATAATTTCCTTATTTGGATGTCAAAGTGAGTTCAAAAAATATGACAACGAGTGCTTACTCTTAACAATGTTGAGCTGAAAATCATAGGTACCTACTTGAGAATGAGGTTAGGTTAGTAGTTTAAATGACATTCTCGCTATAATGATGTAAAAATGACAGTTTGTCGCTTGGAATGAAAAATTACGATTAGAATGATGGCGAGGATGATGAGAGTTTAATTATCATTTTTGAAATGACATTCTTGCTGTAATGATGTAAAAATGACAGTTTGTAGCTTGGAATGAAAAATTAAGATTAAAATGGTGGCGAGAATAACGAGAGTTGAATTATCATTTTTGAAGTGACATTCTTGCTGGAATGATGAAAAATGACAGTATAAAGCTTGGAATGTTACGATTGGAATGGTGACGAGAATGATGAGAGATTAATTTTTTCGTTGATTTTGCTCAAATGACGGAGAATGATGCAAAAGATAATGAGTAGATAATAGTGTTTAGCCTAGAATGAAATGATGAGAAATGATAGTCTAGGAATGTCATTTTAAATATGTTTGTGTATCCCACTTAACAAAGAGGAACTTTCGTTGTGTTACTCATGGAATGTCATTTCTGTATCCTTAATGAAGCTTCTGCCTAAGATTGAAGTAGCTGATGTTATTTGCCGATTTTGTGTGGACTAAATCATGATACGCTGCTCGAGTGATGAAACGTCACTATTAAGATTAAGAAACGGGGAAACTAAAGGAGACATTTCGTACATTTCGAGACAAAAGTGTTGTGAACTCGAAGGCAAGGGAGATACGAGATTTATTTATAACCTTTAACGAGTCTTAACTAAGCAGCGACAGAGGAAGTGGGATATTTCCTTATGGATCTTGTGAATTTTTTCCCCGGATACTATTGCATGATGCGCTCTGTCAATACTTACTTACTTAGTTGGCGCTACAGCTCGAAGTGAACCTGGGCCTGCTTCTCGCAACCATTTGTGTGTGCGTGTTATATTTTTGCACGAATGGAAGGGACCTACAGTTTTTTTTGCCGACTCCGAACGGCGAGTTGAGAAGCTCAATCGTGACAAATGATACTCTTTGATGCTTGTCAGACATTCGAAAGAGGTGGGCACTGTGAAAAACTTTTAGGTGTTTGCGGCGGGATTCGAACCCAAGACCGCTGGCTAAGTAGTCCGACGCACTAACCACTTGCGCTACGGTGCCCACTCTGTCATTCCTACTAAATTTGGTAAAGTTCTTGTCCTTCGGTGGGATTCTGGCAACTCTGTAACTAATAACCACAGAAACAGCTTTTTTGTTAGAAAACATGAGGTTGCATAATCTTATTAGCAGTTTTTTTTTTCTGTTCTTAGTTTTAAAGCGTATGGCGGAATTCTAAGAGAGGGTTCAGAAAGATTTAAGCCCAAGGCTTAGCCAGCATTATTTCTACCTGGTAAATCTTTATGACCAGGAATCCAGCAGGACTCAACATTGGGCTTTGTAGTTACAAAGAACTGGTAGCTTCAGGCGACAGAAACGAACAATGGACAAGTTTTTATCACTTGCTGATGAGGCACTGCTGCTGTAGTCCAGAAGTCTGATTCATTTGCGGATAGATGAAGGATGAGAGAGATTACCACTTCTGCTCTGCTTGAATGTGGTTATGTGGCCTGGGAAACATACATACATATGTAGAAGACAGACAGAATTGAGTTTATTCTGTCATTCTGTTCTGATGTTCTGTCTGCGATGCATTTTTGTTGTGTAGGTCAAATTTTAAAGTGATGGGACTCAAACAAAGTAGAGCCTTATTTTATTGGTGACATAAAAAAATTGCTCCTCTATTTACCCATTTTATCATTCCAAGATTCTAGAGTTCGGATCTGTGCAGTGCAAGATTTTTAATCTAAATGACAAAGTTTGTTTTGTCGAAACAATCATCATTGCGATGAATCTCCAACAATTAACCACTTTCTAAGCAAAACAAAAAGATCCCACTGCTCATTGAGGTCATTGATGGGCTTCTTGTCATTACCGTGTGGAGATATTCCACGGTTGGTATTTCGTCTTTCTTTTTAAAATCACAAAGTACTTGTGCCTGCGTATACCTTTATTATTTTGACCTTCTGGTTAATTTAGTGCACTCAATTGTTTCAAATAATGAACCCACAGCCGCATTACCGCTAAGCAGATCATCGAACCTCACAGCCAGGGGGCATCAAATTACTCCTTTGCTTATAGCCACCATAAGACTAACGACGGGTACTTTATTTATTTATTTTTTTAAAATTAATACCCCACATGAGACGGATACCACAAAAAAAAAACCAGAGGCATTGTGTTGTCTCAGGTTGATTATCACTTAGAGATGAATGCACGACGCGGAGGAGGACAGAGAAAAGTTTGAAATATGATTTGCAGAAATGCCAGACCGGAAAATTGCGAGTCACAGTGTTCTCCCTCCAAATCTTTACTACCGTTTCGAAGTGTCAAATCCCATTTCACTGGTATATTCGATTTCTAAGCGCTAAGCAACGTTTTATGGTTTACAATTGGGTTTTCCAATTCGATAGGAGTCCAACCACAGTTAATCATCTCGTTTAAGCAATAACCGTTCATGCGAAATGTCACTTGCATAGCTCATGACAGTTCGCAAATACGTACTCGTAGTTTTCAAAATGTTACTATCCAACCACCCACAAGAGCTTGGAGCTGGAATTCGCCGTGGAACGGCACACGTCCACAGACTGGCGCCGGAGATTAGAATTATTGCCGCCTACTTAGACCGCATTTGCTATTGTTGTTCGCCGAGTGTTTATTGACAGTTAACTGCAGCAGTCAAACTACTGCGCGATCAGAGAGAGACCAGTAGACAGATATAGTTTACTAGTCCGTTGGCTTGCATGCAAATTAGCTGTTTAATTTGGTCTGTTCGACGAGAGAATTTTAAGTGTCAAAGTGGTGGAAGCGGTTGGTGCTGGGTACGCTCCTACGCGGTTTTTGTTACAGGCTTTCCCACGGTTGGCAGTAAATATTAATTTTAATGTGATTGCAAGCGATAAAGCATTTAACTGACACAGAGTTAAAAGAGTTATACCATCCGGCTAAACGGAGGTATTTCGCAAAACGAGGCTTAAGTAATGCGAAAAAGGGGTTTTACGATGGGTTTTCAGTTTCATTGGGAACAACGGCAAACAAAGGTATATTTTGCAAGATCCGTAACTTGTGGGTTCCCAATAGCAGTTTCACTCAGTATAACTTATAGGCGTTTATAGTCTGAAAAAGCAGCTAGCAGCTTAGAATTGTTGATGGATTGCTGGAGGCGTTGTTTTCCCCTAAAGATTTATATTCGTAATTGTGATGACGTGGCATATAATTCTTGTCTCAACACAATAAAAAATAGTAAAAACTTTCAAACCATCATTCAATAAGCTCGGTACACTGGTCGAAGCTTAATCCAATCTCTTTGATTTCTCACACAGTACAATCGAAAAAACACAATTGAAGGAAAGCATCTGACGTTTATTTCGTTCCTTTTGTCAAAAATGTTCGCCAAAACATCTGAACTATTAAACTTGACAAAAGCAAAAGGAAATTTGAAGCACAGTGGTCGCTTAGAAATTAGAATCACTTTGTTCCTCGGGGAATTCTGATTTCCGAAATGTTCTAATTTCTTATCAATTCACTTAAAAAGTAAAACAAAGAGTGAAACAGCATCCCAAAATTTTATATTCACATCTTTTCACATCACATCACATTATTTAATAATGAATTTTTGGTTAACATATAATCAGTAATTTTTGTTTGTTTTTTAGGTTTAATTGGATTGATACAACGATATCGTTACAGAGGACCAAAAGATGGGCCATGTGCGTAGTTGAAAGCACCGCTCTTTTCGCACCGTTTTAATAAATTATTGACGTTTTCAATGGCTGTAGAATGAGAAATAAGGCCTCATCATAGCTATACTGAGTTTATCTTCAGATCCGTCTTCATTCTATTTCGTTATACGAAGGGAATTACCCAATACATAATTTGGGAATACCCCTTTTTATTTTACATTGAAATAAATGCAAAAATGGGGATTCACAAAACTAGAAAAAAATCGCTCAGAAATAGAACCTCAAGTTCTAATTTTAGAGCATTCAATGCATTAATAACTCAGGTTCTAATTTCTAGAAGATTCGAATTTCTGAGAGTTCTAATTTATCAGCGCCCACTGTACATACATACATATGAATGTATATCGTTGAAGTAAAAGGTTTGTTTGTTAATTTGCAAATTTGTACAAATTTTCACAAATTCCTGTTCGGTAACCCCAAAAACTTGCAACAAATCGAAAAAAAGTGAGTCAAAAATGTCTCCTTAATTAAGAAACTAACGAACGGGTACGAATTGTTACACGTTATTTTTCTTCGGGTGCAGTGGGTAAAACCTATCAAAACAGCCATCTGTCAGTGAAATTAGTATGAATTCGGATCAATTGAAAAACGAATGTCTCACCAGTGTCACGTTTAATGGTTTATATTTATAAAATGTCAAAAATGTTTTAGGTTTTACCCACCTGAGTACAAAAAGTTACCAAACAGACCGAAACTATTGTAACAATATGTACAGTCCGAAAAATGCAGTTAGCTGGATATTATTATTATTGAAGGGTTAGATGCACCGCAACCTTGAGATCTATTGTGGCCACTACAAGTCCTAGACGAAGGAACATCCCTCTCGCCATTATTCCTTTTGGAATCGGTAAGAGAGAACTTCGCTTACACCTAGCCCACGTAAAAATTCCATTGGTCACAGCAACTCATCCAGACCAATTTCCCTGAGAAATTGCAGCATGAGATTGGGTTCGATCATCTACTATAATTTGGTATCCACGCAAGTACTTGAATCTTTTCTGAGTTAGTGCCCCATAATCCACCAGTATGTGTTCTGGAGTTTCACTGGACTCATTGCAAAATCCGCATGAGTTTCTTCTGATAGACCTAGCTTCCTGAGAAGCTGATGCAAGCAGTAGTTGCGTAGGTATTGACTTAAATGGTTTACACACATAATGAAACTGGAGCAGGAAACCAGCCATTAAAATAAAATTCTAAGAGAAAGAGAATAAATGACTAAAAGTCAGTGATAGCTCATATCTGGCAGTCATATCTGGCGGTTAAAGTCGAAACATATAAAACAAGCTATCGATACTAAAGTACTTCTTTTGATTTCTTCTTTACAACTGTCGCCCGTTTATATGTACCTACTGTACGTTAGTGGCCCGAAAAACTTCGAGCTCAGTTTACTTTTTGGGCTGTTTACGCTGACATTTAGCACTGCATTTTGACGCTATAAAAAGAAACTAGACTTTAACCTGTTAAATTATTTCCAGCATTTCCCTTACCATTACTTTTTGCATTATTTTAAATTAAGATACAAAAAATATTCGCAGGAAAAATTAAATTAACTTTCAATTGTTCTCCGCTTAAGCGGTTGCATAAACGTTTAAATAATGAAAAAGGATGAACAATAGTAGTGAAAGAAGTTTGGGTAATTTAATCTTAATGGCACACCTTTGTTTAGCCTGAGTGTAAGCTGCATTATATGCTTAGCAGGTGTGGTTAGTAACCTGTCGAAATAGTGAAAACTACTCTGAAGTATCTCGTATGTTAGACAGATCAAACTATAGATCCGTTCAGCTCGCTAGTTCTATAGCAAATCAATGAATATTTTTGTCAGATTTTTTATGGCATTCATCTCAAGAGTTTCTAATAAAGTATTCTGGATGTACATATGTGACCACTATATAGAGGTATTGATAAAGGCTGTAAAGAGTAAAATTGCTGCTTTAAATACCAAAAAAGAAGCCACTTAGACAAACGATACTTAAGGGGTTACATGGGTTTCACGGCTTCAAACATTTTCTTTATTGTCTTATTTCTAGAATATTGTCCTTAATTTTCAAGTCGATCGGAGTAACAATTTCGGAGATAGAGCCTTAAGAAGTTGCGCGCTCAACGCCAGTTGGGCTCAGTTTTATTGTCACTCAAAACTTAAAACGCGTTTTTTTACCGAAACTGTATTTTCAAACTACTGAACCGATCTTGATGCATTTTTACACACGTCTTCGAGATATTATTGACTTGGACGAAGGATTTTTTTTTGAATGCAACTATTTTTTAAAATAGAAATGTAGAGCAAATTTTACCGAAATTTGTAATTTTTTTGTAAAAATGTGTGCCAAAAATTCTTTTGTTTTTTTCCTTTGTCCAAGTTCTAATTTAAGGTATTAACTAAACCACGAATTTTTTTTTGGATCCTGTCATGAGTTCAGCTGTCAACGCGCATGCACCTTTTTTCCGAGGGTTCACCGGAAATGACGTCGCAATGGCAGAGTTTAAAATATTTCCTACAAAAATTTCAGAAACTCTTTGTCATATTTAAGACAGTAAAAAGTTGAAATGAAATACATATTTCATTTTTATATATTTTTATATATTTTATATATCCTTACAATTCACCTCGATTTAGTTCATTCCCCAACCCTAGAGCAAAGCCGCAAACCACTTCATTAAAAATGGCGTCATTCTCCAGCTAAGGTCGCCCATTTGCAAGAAATCGGATGAAAAATTATAAAAAATTATTATAAAATCTTTCAATCGAAATTTAGGAAAGAGAAGATTGTCTGCTTGTGCACCAGTCCGTGGGAATTTTATTATTTATTTGGACTCAGGGCATGACTTAAAAAACATATTAAAAGAGTAAGGAACTTCCTTAAGCTTAAGCTTCAACAGAAAGGCTGACATAGTTAATTTGAAACAATGACCTAAATGGAAGCGCACTAGTATTTTTAGATATTCTTCGCCTTACACAGTTCCCTTTATTAAGTGTGTGGATTATTTCAACGCTTCTCCAAATTGGATCGCACCACAACTTGGGAGACCTCTAACAGGTTATACTCTTATTTCCAGGTTCTGGTTGTGATTTTACAGAAACACTTGCATAAGAGTAGAAGCCATTGTCAATCAGTACAGTGAAAGGGTTCGAAAGCTGCGCTTAATGTGAAATTAATCTCCCAGTCTGTCCTGCTGCAATACATCTAAGAGAGTTCTAAAGTCATAGTGCACTCAAGTGCCTACAGGGTTGACATATAGTCTGTTCCGTTCGTTCTTCTGATCAAACTCCTGGTAGCAGATACTTTGCTGTTCTTTATAAGCGGTAAAAATCGAATGGCACAACCATCTTAATTTCAAGTACAACTTCATTACCCAGAGAGACAGGAAAAACTAGGAGTATCTCCTAACAAATATGCGTACAGCAGAATCGCATTCCTTCCAGTTATACAGTTGAAATAATTCTCATGCTTCAGCAAACAAACGCCACACCACAAGATACTACTTATTGCCAAGCTATCTGCTTGGACATTCCTAACGATACCGATACCGATAGATTGTTTTATGCATGACTTATCGTTCAACCAATAGAGATGCAATTGCCTATGCCGCTTTAAGTCGATTTGTATACACATTGTTTTTCGGTTGCATTCAAATGTCCGTTTAAATTTTTTTTAAATTACACCTTATCACCGCCAACTGCCAAGCAGACCGATCAGGCAAAGTTGTTAGCTCTTCTTGATAGGTAGCAATTTCGGTCTCTCTCTCTATCACACTGTGTGTGCGTCTCTTGTCCCGCGGTTCACTTCCGGAAAAGGCAAAGAGTTCATTACTACCTACTCTGCTGGTTTCGATGGCGAGTACCTGATACCTGGACTGGATCCGGTAGTTTGACTGGGCAGTAACTTAATTTCAAATTGAAAACTTGCAATTACCGCGCGAATACTACGGTACTTGTAGTAACAGCAGTTGAAAGTTTCAATTGAGCGTGAATCCACTAGTACCATTGCGCGGCGCTGCTGTGGCAACCGGAGGAAGATGATGACCGTACGTATGTAGCTCCATCTTCTGGTAATTCAACTGAAAGTTGATTTTAAGCGATTTCTTGGTTTTGTTTTATTGAAGCCAAGTGTTCTGCTTTGTTTGCATATGTTCTTTTGCCGGCACTTTATCCGGTTGTTGTTTTACAAGCGTGTTACTGCAAACATGGCAGAGTTCGTTTCGGTTTGAAGAAGAAGAAGAATGTTAAATGGTGCTGTGAAATTAGCAGTCGGAATGAAGACCTACAGTGATGTGTGTGTAATTAGCAATTGAATGAGCCTGACACCTTTGCAGAATGTTGTGGATTTAATGAGGACAGTGACCGTCAACAGAGATGATATACGTATATCTAGGCCACACCGAGACCAGGTTTAGTTTGCATTTAGGCAAGATAATCTTTACATACATATGTAAATAACTGATTTGCAACGGTATGGCCTCGCAAATTCATTAAGCTGGCTGAGGGTATCTTTCAGTCGATAGAAAAGAGGAAGAAGAAGTGACGAAAGGGATCAGGAATTTAGAGATAAACTTATATGCGCTATGTCGTTGGAACTCTTTTGAAACATAGTTAATTGAAAATAAACAACTTTTTAAGAGATTCTTGAAAATTAGGTATTTCATTTCAAAAGGTATTCAAAAGGGAATAGTAAAATTTCAGTTGGAATCGCACTTAATGTACTTTTTATGGAGGATAATAATTGCGTGTTTACTAGCAAATGTAAAATGTCTCTAAATTTAGCTCAAAAATCAAATTTAAAATTCACCATTTAAATTTCTTGCTATGTTTTGGTTGTTTAACGAGAAATGTCAAAGATCAACCGGAAAAAATTTCAGAATTTTCATTCCTGCTTTCATTCCCCTCTCGTTTCTATGCCCCTCACCCTATCTATCAAAAAGACGAAACGAACGAAAAAAAGAGTCGTGTAATCAGCGTCTATGATTTTTTTGTTTTGCAAAAAAAAACATGGCGCTGCAAAATTTTAATGTTTTCCCCTAACCTAAAGTCTCGTATTCTGCATATGCGCCTTCTTCTTAATCTTCACACATAAGTGTGGAGCGTAACTGTAAAATATAACACTCCAACCATTTTACGTTCCTGTTAAGCGCATGTTGCAAAGTTTCCTAAAGCTAAACCTCTGATTCAGGCTCTTCCCAGCTTTATATTTGTTCTCAAGGTTTCTTACTTGGAAACACCTTTAATGACTAACCTCGACTGATTAGATATCAATACCTTATATCGGATGTGTGGACTTGAAAAAATACTCCTGTTCTAGCTAGTTGAGCTAGGTTTTCGGCTGTATAAGGACGTTATTGAGGACCATTGGACCATTGGAACATTGGCATCAAATGAAAGTGCGGTAGTTTTGCAAGATTTGGTCTGATTTCCCTCTTCCTTTCCTGAATACTGACTGTGGTAAGAAAAGTATTGTATGTTCTGTCAAATCTTACAATGTTAGGTTTCTAGAAAAATAAATAAAAGAGCGCTGGAAAAATAACGAATACGCCGTTAATAATGTCGGCAATATTTTAACTAGCAGCATTATAAAGCAAATTTGAGAAGCTACCACATCCTTCGATTCTGGTGAATTGTCGTCATCTTTCAGAAATGACTGATCAGAGCTCCCGCTAAGATACCGACTACCTGGATGTCAGCAATTGACATTTGTCAGGTTTTCGACATGCGAAATATTTCTTTGCTTTATTGTTTTAAACTTTTCCATCAAGAATAATTATTTTGCTTACATAAATTAATACACATTTACTTTTTCTTCAAAATAAACAAAGAAAATAATTAAAATAAAAACGATTTTTGGTCAGACAAAGACCTAATGTATCAATTTGATACCTACCACCCTTGACTCGAAAACCCCCAACCCCACTCTTGTTTTAGGTTCAAATTTACTCTAAGATAAGCCCTATGCTTACCCTTAACTCTTTCAAGGCTGGTGGTATGAAAAATATATTCCGCTTATCTACAATTTTTTCTAGACTTCAATGCGCATTAGTATACTTCTTATACCACGTTTGCTTGTGGATTTTAGCTTATATTTTGGAAAAAAAAATGTATCCAATGAAGGAGTGGGACAGTTATAAAGACTTTTAGGTATTGTAACAGTTGTGTCAGTCTGTAAGGATAATTTTTTTGTTTTGTAATTTTTTTTAATAACATGACGCAAATAAATTGATTCATGCAAAAAAATTTCTTTATTTTTTGGTAGTGGGCCGGAAAGAGTTAAGTAACATCAAACACATGGTCATTCTGGAACATAGTTTGGCTCTGAGGGTGATTTTGGGGGACTTTTCATGTTAAAATAGTCGATATAGTTGAAAGAGTTTCTGGCAACACTGATAGCAATGCAAGGCAATGTCAAACACTGTATGATCGATAGTGGATAAATTCACTTTTTTGCGATGCTGATCTGCAACTTTTTTTTGGTCCTTAAACAATTATAATTGTAAGATTTCTAATAAAATCCAGTTTCTAATAGTTTCTGTTGGCTTTGCTAATTTTAAGCTAATTTGTTTTTTTTCTTCTTTTTCAGAAAATATTGGAATCGAGTCCAATTTTAGATGCCGGTAGTTCAGTAGGTACTTTGGAAGCTTATAATTGGGAATTTCATATGTACTTCAAAACTGTAGGAACAATCCTCTCAGATGGTGGTTTTAAAATCAAAGACAAAGGACACTTACAGGAAATATTACCAATACCAACGCAGAATTCAAGCGATTCTTAACAAAATACACGAATTATTAAGGTCAATGTTACGCACGACCACACAAATCAATGATTAGCCAGCAGATACTACAGAAATAAAGGCACTGCAATAATCTAGCTGACTTTGTCTAATTGAAGTCATTCGCTTATTATGGTATTTAGCTGATTCTTAATTTTTTTTTTTTTTTTTTTTAAATTGGGTCTTATGAGTGAACATATACAATGTATGAATATACATGTATGTACATAGGTGGTTCGGGATTTGTACTTCAAATTTAAGTAGATTAAAAACTTTGGTTCTCGAGATTGGCGGGAAGTTGTAATCAGTTAATGTATATTCATTTATTATTTTAGTATGTAACAAAGCCAACATGAGTGTTTGGATAATAATTATAGTCGACATAAAACCTACTTTATCGTTATTAATTAGTTCGTAATAAAATTAATATTACAAATTTATAAATTTCCTCATTTTAAATATTTAACGTGAAGTTTTGGATGGTTCCCAGAAATAACGCAATAGGAAAATACGTCCAAATTTAATATTAGAAAACAATTTCGAAAACAAAAAAATTGGGTCAAAAATATATGGATAAAATAAGTTTTTAAAAATTTCGATTTTAATGAACTATTTTTTTCCGGGTCACCAATATGCTCAGGTTTTTTTTTACATCTTTGTAGATTGTTGGTAGAGGTTCGGAATTTTCTTTCCAGTTTTTATTTTATTTTAGGATTTTTTCTTCAAACTTAGTCTGGCATGATTTCCAAACATATATATTTCTAAAAATATTTTCTTGACATTTGTTTGGCTTTTTTATCAGATAAAAAATCAGACATATGTACTATTTCTATGGCGTAATTTCAGGGAGCCGTTGGAATAATATTTTTTTTTGTCATACACACACTTTTATGTATAGTATTTCAGAAAAATGGAGTAAAATTTTTTATGTGTAGATATACGATGTCGAGCAACCTCTATTATTGAAAAAAAGTAGCAACCGACGTAGAGATGGTATGAAGTTAAACTCTTGAACATGGATTGATTGGCATTTTACGCCATTGTATTTTTTTGATTGGTGTACAGTTACACTTCACCTGTTCTAAACACAATTACGTTGAATATACAAACTAAAAATACCAGAATCAGTATCATTAGATCCTAACGAATACCCTTACTGAATCAAAACTAAATCTAAGGACACCAAAAAAATGCGAATTTCTCATGTCAACAAATAAAAAAAATACTAAAATACAAATTGACAGCAGCTGCTGCAGTCACCGTTTAATCTCAAAATAAAAAAGTGCATTAAGCTACACATATTTAAATTGAAAATATAAAGAAACGTCAACTTTCTGAACTCGGCCAAGTCCCAAGTAGAGATGTTTGTTTAGTGCGACTCACGAATTCTCTTAAATATTAGTTCCGGTGGTTTATTATACGGTTCTATCAAACAATAAAAAACTAATAATAGTCGATTAATGATTTACATAAAAATCAATGTTAATTGGAAAATGAAAGCGTGCCGTTTGCATTGCTAATTAACATAATCATATTCAGATTTATCGATTGAGATATATTTTTGGGATTATAATTTTTTTTTTTCATTCTTATATTTTTCAAATGTTTATAAATACTAATTAATGCGCTGACCCGTAGGTAGAGTAAATGCCGGCTAAAATGCACTTTTGGAATGTGTATCATTTTTCTTATTTAAGCTACAAACTTATGGAACGGAATGTGACTGAGGCTGTACAATGAGTTTGTAAGATTTTAATTTATTTGTTTTTTTGTTTTTTTTTTTTTTTTGAGATAAATAAATGTTATTGTGTGTAGCTTCACCCTACAATCTGTTGAGTGTTAGAAAAGAGTGAAAGGTATTTTGATTTAACAAAAAGGAATACAAAACAAAGAGGTTCAAGTTATGCGGAAGTAAATTCCAAGAAATAAGCAGGATTGGCTGTGTTCGATTTGGTCAAGATGATTATTTTATGAGGTAGAAGCAATATCGGTAATTATTCTTAGTTTAAAATTTCCCTCTCGTCTTCCAAATAATCTTATCTTATTCAAATCAACAATTTCCGCAGCTATTTGAACAAGTTTTTGATAGACTAAAGGCAGCCCCATAGTCCACTTATGGTTTTTTAAGCGAACATACCGAACCACGTGCAAATAGTCAACAGCTTTGGAACCTCCAACCAAAATGCACGCCATGCTTAGTTTCGTTAAAGGTGTTCGTTAACTTCTGTCGACCGGAGCTTTATAGAGATTGCTTTATTTTCTATTTAATACTAATTGTGGCGGCCGTGGCCGTGGTGGTTAGTGCGCTGGACTACTACGCATGGCTGCTCGGGTTCAATCCCAGCCCGGGTCTAACACCTTAGAAAGTTTTTCACGTTTGCCACCTCTTCCGAATGTCTGACAAGCAATCAAAGAGTATCATTTGTCTTGAGAAGCTTCTCAACTCGCCGTTCGGAGTCGGCAAAAAACTGTAAAAAACTGGTCCCTTCCATTCGTGGAAAAAGTAACACGCACACACAAAAGGTTGCGAGAAGCAAGGCTTGGTTCTGTTCAGGACTGCTGACGCCGTATATTTAATTTTTTACTAATTGTATTGTGAAAAGAAATTAAATTACAAAATAATTTTACTTTAAGCCCACGTCATCTTTTTAACGAGACATTCTGTCACGAATTTCCGAATAAACCGTTTCCCCAATCTCCTCTAGTTGGCGATTATTTGTCTCTAAAATATGGCTTGTCATACTTCTTCTTCTTTAGGTGGACTGGGGGACCTACAGTTTTTTGCCGACTGCGACCGGTGAGTTGAGAAGCTCCTCATGACAAATGATAGTCTTTGCATGCTTTGCAGACATTCGAAAGAGGTAGCAAGTAGCATTGTGAACAACTTTTAGGTGTTTGCTGGGATTGAACTCGGTGCGGCATGCGTAGTAGTCCAAAGCTGTAGATCATTTGGCAAATTATTGGATCTCCAAATACATACGATCTTAAAATGGCCCCAACAAGGACACGTGTCGACACACCATAATGGCCAAACTGTTAATAGAATGGAAGCTAGGTTCTTTAAAAGATGACAGTCGAAGAGTACGAATTATGCCCAAAGGAAGTAAGCCCGGCTTATAGATACGCCATGTCCAGTACATGGAAAAATAGAACCGCCATCAGGTAGAAACTCTTGGGAACAATCAAATGTTCTTCAAACTAATGTTAGGTTTAGGACGAGAAATCAAGGTGTGAGAGAACAGAAAGCTATAAAGTGTACTAATGGTACGGTGACATGGATAAAACACCAAAAAAATCTTAAGATTCAAGAAGATATGCGAAATGAACAGCAAAACACCAAAGTCTACTCGTTCGTACAACCAAATTTAAGTTATGACATTCCGTACATTAAACCTTAACCTTGTAATAAGTGATTGTCAGATTATTAAATTCGATTGGTAATAGTCGTGGGATTTACTACATTCTAGATTGTTATTCCTTTTTATAGCGCTCGCATGTGTTTGTTTATAGTTAAACAAGTTCCTCTGCATTTTTACTTTTTTATTCAATTTCACTTTTTCCACATACTCCACCAAAGAATGGTAAAAATCCCTCATCACTTCGTAAAAGGTAGTAGCAGTGGGAAAACTACAAATCAATTAAATGCCATCTTCAGTCATTTAACACCGTTTCCCATACGTAAAACAAAAAAAAAAACTTTATAGCGGATGATTGGTGGATGAAAACTATGCGACTACCAATTTCAGGCATTTTAATCACATTATCCAAGTACGGGAAACTATTAAAAAGCTGAACATTCAAATGAAAGTTCGCACCGTGACTTCCACATCCGAAGAGCCCCCCATGGATGTTTATGTGTGTTTCATTAGATTTACAAGGAAAGCATTTAGTTGGCTATTCGGGGGCCTAGCTGTAATCAATTTGCTACAAATCTCATCGCAATTTGTTCGCATATTCGTACGAGTACCTGTTCCGCAGATCAAATATGGGAATCGCACGCTACTAGCCCGATACTTTGTCATCCTTGTACGTTGCCGTGCGAATATCCTATACGAGTGAATATAGCACCCCGGTCTATAAAAGGAGAAAATCAAACGAGTTTTCTACACCAACACACACGGTATCTAGCTTTATCGCCATCAGTAGTTGCGAATAAAAAAAAATCGCTGAGATACTTCAACGCATTTTATTTCATCACGATTCGTGGCGATCCTTCCTTATTAGCGACAGCCGCAGCATCGCAATTGATATGAAAAGGTGATCCATGAGATCGGAGGGGTTACATTTCGTGAACAAGAATTAGCGAAAAAAAAAACCAGGCCAATCCCACAAAGGAGAATATAACTGGTATGTCAACGTTTAATAATACACTCGTATGTCGTATGTCTAGTACTCTAGCGGGGTGCCGTAAGCGTTATAATAATGTATGTACGCAGCACGCATTGTACGGGTAGTACGAGATTCGAATAGTATCTACGTAGAAAAATTGACAACCAAATCAACATACAAGTACAGTCGGCGAAAGAATTATAGGTTCATTAAATAATTGCAAGTAACAACAACTTTCGTAGGAATCTCTCTGACCAATGTAAAAACCTTTAAAAATTTAGTTCTTCTTAAAAGAATTTTCGTTTGAATATACAGTAGACGTCCATTATAACGAATCTGCGATATAAAGTACGCTTTTCAGATTTACACTAGTATCTCTATATAGCGAATGGTGGCCACGATTTGCTCTCTGAAGGTATAAATAATACATAATACGATAGTGTTTTTCTGTTTTTATTTTTCTCTGAGTTTGCATGTCCACACATCCAAAGAATAAACAATTACACCATTTTTTGTCTTCTTCTTCCACTCGTCGCCTTCTTGTTTGAAAACAGTAACTTTTGGTTACTCCAACAGTTTTGAATTTCATGCTCAGACTTGATGATTTTTTTTTTTTAAAGTAATTTACAAAATTTGTAAGCTTATATGACAGGACCATCATCTGTTCAATTTAACATTAAATAAAAACCTTTTAAATAAACATATTTGGAAACTTGTTATTTTTCGTAAAATTACATAAGTTTTCAAAAAATCACATGAATTAGTAGGTCTGTTCCCGTACCTATCCAAAAATAAGCACAACTACGAAAATCAGTCAAATCCTGTTCCCGTACGAAGATTTTTCTTAAGCCCCTTATTCACAGAACTGAAATCGTTGCGATTACTTTTGCACAAATGTCAATTGTTGAAATGTCAAAACTCGTAAGTTAAGAATCTCGTTGCGAAATTTGAAATTCTAGGAATTTACCCTCAAAATCTCGCACCACAATCTACGATTTTTGATTCGCAACGATTATTTTTCTCGCAACGATTTTTGTTCTGGGAATAAGCGGCTTTAGTTTTCGACAAAAGGGAGCGATAAGAAGAGAGTAAAGCCAGCTACAGACGAGAAACTAATCGGCCAACTGGTTGACAGACTGATTGCAAATAACCCGGGTGTAGGCAAGTCTGACGATGAGTTGAACGATTTCATCAGTCTGCCAACCAGTCGTTGAAAAATCAAAATGTTTTGATTTTTCGGTTTGTGTTTGGGATGACTACTGAAGTTTGAAGATAGGTCTTTGCGTCTGTAGGGAAATGATTACAACCAGTATTTCAACCAGTTGGCCGATTAGTTTTGGATTGGACCAATTTGACCGAAAAAACGTTACCAAACAGACTTATTTTTTAAAGACTTATTTAAAAAAAAAATTAGCAAGGATTACACGATCGATGAAAAAGCGTAAATCTAGCGTCAATAGTTCTACGCCCCATTGATGTCGTTTTGACAGAAGCGTAAATAGATTTTTTCCCCCGATTTACTCGATTGATTTAAAAGCGTCAATTTTGTCAATGTCAACTAAAGTATCGATTTACGCAATTTAAAAAAAAAAGTAAAAACCGTCAACCGTAAAATCGGAACGTTTAAAGTTTAAACGATTGACTCTTTTGTCAATCTAATTGACCATTGGTTGACTCTTGCTGTAATTTGTGCGAAATGAATTTACCAACATAAATATTTTCAACTGGTGAATAAATTTATTTCTTTGATGAAATCGCGTAAATTTTGGTTGACGGAAATTGGGGACATTCTGGGGGTCAACCAAATTGACGTAGATTGACGCAAAAAAATTGTGCATTTACACGAATAATGTCGTGTCATCCTAGCTTTAGAAATCGATCGATATAACGAACATGCTCGATATAGTGAATGACCTCAAACATTATATCATTCGTTATACTGGGCATCCACTGTATAATTTAGCCTCTAAAATCTATTTAGGTTTTAAGCAGAACAACTTCTTCGAATTTTCTAACAAAAAAGGAGTAAAAAAATTTGTAGAATATCAAATTTCAACGAGGGTAAAACAAGTTTTTCAAAGAGAAGCAAAAGGGCGAA
Source organism: Brachyopa scutellaris (assembly GCA_949775065.1). NCBI lineage: Eukaryota > Metazoa > Arthropoda > Insecta > Diptera > Syrphidae > Brachyopa > Brachyopa scutellaris. The sequence goes on from OX459113.1 coordinate 119,613,910, forward strand.
AAATTTGGGGGAACGCATTGCTTGGTATCCATGACAAAAGATTCAGAAATATTTGTGAGGACAAAAAATGGGAATCTGTGGTTTTTGCTAACATTTTTGAAAGATTTCCATAATAGGAGTTTCATAGTAATCACGTTTTTAATGGCTCCCTGACCCTCTGACAAAAGGCAAAAAAATATGTATAGGTGTCAAATGTTTGTTTTAAATTCCACCTGAATCTATACTCGCCCGGCATACTGTAGGTAGATAATAATTTCCTTAAATAGTCAAAATAAAAACTAGACGAACCTGTTCTCCAGAGGACGACGCCGATGACGGTGGAGGCCAGCAAGCGCTTCTCCTTACGAACTGACTGTTATTCCCAGCATTGGCTACGTGCGGCATTCGGCAAGTTGCACTGATGATGCTGCCATTCCCATTGCCGGCGGTTACGCGATTCGTAGTGCTACCATTCCTTAAATGGTTCGCAGCATTGACAACACTTACTGTGGGAATTATCGCCGACGTTTCAATGTTCTGCCTCCTAGTCGGTATTGGGGGCACTGCTGCTCCGGGTAATATTTCATAATTTCTGTTACTACTACTGCCCTCATTGGTGCAACTGTCAGTGGAGCACTTTCGATTGAACGCGACGACAGCTGGCGGCGACGTCGCCGATTGGAAACCGTTCTTGTTCAAGTTAATGAAATCCATGGACTTGGATTGATTGGCGGTTGCGGCACCAGAATTATTATTGTTCAGCGACAATGAGCGTGCAAATGAACTCTTAAAGTATCGGCATGGTAAATTGAAATCAAATTCCGGTGGCTGGGGTTCTCCTTCTTCGCCAGACGGCTTTTGGTCACTTTCGTCGTTGGTCGCGAATACAGTCAGGTGTGGTGGTTTTTGATGCAATTGCGGTTGCTTGGGATTGACGGCAATCATCACGTTTGTCACGGATCCGGTGGTTTGTTTTGTTATTGTTTGGTTGTTCCGAGATTCAGTGGTTGAATCCATGGTTGGACATGATTACACGAACTATTTGGCAAACACTTTTTTTTTTAAATAAAACAAAATAGAAAACGAAATTGCGGCACTTGATTTTCACTGTTTGCTTGGTTTTGGTTTTGGTTTTGCTTTTGATTTTAATTTTCCAATTTTTTTTGTAAAATTTCCCGCGTCACTACTAGATCACTGGATTTTTGTTTCTTTTCTTTTTGGCACAGTATTTTTATTTTAATTTTTTTTTTAACTATTCACACGAATCAAGAGAGAAAACTAGGTAAACCGAAAGAACACACGGAAAGAACAATCAGAAGAACACAGCGGACAGTTCGTAACGGCACTCAGAAGCGCCCAATCAAACGAATATCCAACATCGACGGACTTTAGGCACAGACTGTGCGGTGTGTGATCGATGTCGTGCAATGAAATTTCCAAGAGACCCACTCGACAAGTTTGTGGAAAAATATGATCACACCACTACAAGTGCGATTCCGTTTGAATTTGAATCCATGGCAGACCACGCGGAAACGGAGCGATCTCTCTTGTGGACTGAAAAGTGTTGCTGTGGTGATCAGTCTTCTGGTACTATTTTGATAGGTTAAATTGTTGAGAGTTCGTTGTTTACGAAATCTCTCTTCCTTTGAATTGGAGGGAAAAACTACAGGGGCGACATCTATTAGCATCATTAACTACAATACATACTAGATATAATGAAATAGAATCTATTAAATTTTACAATTCAGGACAGGAGATCTGTAATCTATAGGAAACGGAGAGTCAAATCCACATACCTATAGGTAGTTGAGACACAAAGCAAGAAAAAAGAAGTTGATAATACTATTTTAACAGGCAAATGACGCAAGACTTTTTGTCCATTGTATGGTACATTTTTCAGCTTAGACAACTTCTTTCAATTTTGACCGCAAATCGGTCATAAGAATTAACGAAAAGGTTATGAACAAGTATCTAAAAATATCAATACATTTTTGAGTAGGTACTATAAACTCCACGCCTCGGAAACACTTGGAAAAAAACAATCAAAACTGCTCATAGATTCCCCATCCAATCTACACAGCTGATTTGAATTTCACATCCAACCAAAATCCAAATCCATTGAATGGAAATGGAATTGAAACACAGCAAGAGTTTCATCAAATGTTTCCCGCTATGATGACCGTCTTTCGCTATCTCTCTCCTCTTTGCTTCACACTGATCGTGATTCGTGAGTGTGTATAGAGTTTTTCTATTGTTTGCTATTTTCCCGCTTTATAAACAAAATAACAAGAAACACACCTTTTGCGAAACTGTAACAATAAACAGATGTTTGGTTTTGTGTATTTCTCTTTGTAGGTTTTTCTCTTAAGTTTTGAAATAGATTTTTCTCTTTTAAATGATCTGATAATGTTAAGTGCCGTGAAGTGAACCGCCTAAGCAAATACATATTTTAGATCAGGCTGAAGAAAGTGAAATTTATGTTTTATATTTTACTGAATAAATGCATAAGAAAACGGCAACAATAGGCGGGTGTGTTTTCAAGAGGTGAACATTACTCCTTAGTGGGCATAGCGAGAATAAACATTTAAGCTTCTATTTCATCCCACAGAAATGAAGAATAAAGTACCTACATATGTACATTCATATGTAGTATACATATACATTACATATGTACATTTTCTGCAGTTATTTTAGTTCTGTGTTCACATCTGAATGATTTGACGTGGGCTGCGAAGAAACAGTAGCTATAGCTACAACTACAAGTTCCGTACTATGTACCTACATACTTTGTAGGTACAGGTTCATACAGAAAACAAATTTAAAATCAGGGCAATTCACCTCGATTTTGTATGACAAACGTCATATGTGACAGCTGTCATCTAGACGTTTTATAAACCAAGAATGAAAAGAGCAAACAATTTCAACATGAAACAACTCAAAGGTGGGTAATAGATCGAGTACAACACGAAGTACATATATGTATACATGTACAATTATGTGGCATTTTTCATTTTGGTTTTCGGGTCATTTTTCATTGGGGCCAAATTTCATGTAGCCCAAATTTTATGTCACAACTAAAAAAGTCTTAAATTTGAATATTCGCTTTGCACCTTCGTATGTTGCTACAAATATTAACGGTTTCTATAAAGGGGAATCCCATAGAATTTCTTTTGTACCTGAATTGGAAGTTCTAAATCATGTGATTTTTACTGCGACAAGCTAGTGCGTGTTTGACTCAAAACGTAAAAGGACTATTTTTCTGTTTTGATCCAGTAACTTGAACGGCCCTGGTTTCTTACGTATTCAAGTTAACGACAGTCAACTGCACCTACATACAAAAACTATTGACACATTCAATTTACTAGCTCGGAGAGTAAGTGGGAATTCACCCTACTTTTGCCATGTGATATTAAAATTCTTGATTCAATTTCGCTAGATAAAAAATACATACTATACCTACATTTTGGGTGAGATCTACAGGGATTGGCAAGCAGTTGTTGTGAATTGATGACAGCAAATCCATAGTAATTTTTTATTTTTTATTTATATTTTTAAATCCATAGTAATAGGAAGCATTCAGGACTTATAAATTGTTTTAAGTACCTACTGATGAAAAAATCTTATTACAGTGCACGCCGCTTAATGTGATCACTTTGGGACCTGGTTAAATTGATAACAATAACCGATGTGTAAGGGAATGGAAAACTAAAAAATAAACTCATAAAGAGTGTATTTTATAGGTAGGTTTGTATTCATACCTATGTATATTTTTAACAAAAAATAAGATTTTAATACATGCATACAGAAACAATGCCGCCGCGCCGTGCAAATTCCCATTTGCTGTGTTTGAAATAAACTGAACAAAGAACAGAAATGCAGGGAAACCCTTTTGTCACCGCTTTTTCTTAAAACTTGCGCACATTCATACATACGTTGCGTCGTTTCCCAATACACTGGCCACTCGCTTTGCGCGGTTTTACTTTTGCGCAAAATGGATTTGTCTACCAAAATTCGGATTTAATAAATGCTTACATTTCATTTCTCAGGAACGCAACACGTGAAATTCATACTTTGCTTTGCGCGATCTCGCATTGCGCGAAAGTTTTCATTCCCCACGCAAAGCCGGCGACCATTGTGTGTTGTATTGAGACACACAAATACTGTTGACATACAGCCATTCCGGGTGTGGATCTCCAAGGGAAAAATGTGGCAAAAATGAATAAAAAATGATAACAATAACCGATGAAATTTTGCAATTTAAAAGTATTCCAACAAAACTGCTGCTTCTGTTCCTTACACCTGTACTGTAATCATCATATTTTTAATGGCAACTAAAATGGCAAACTGGTCCACAAAAAAATTGTAGTTTACGAAAACAAGAACTACACGAAAATGAATACTTTGTATAAAATAAAAGCGGTTTGTTACCTGCACTTATTATAAACTCACTACATTTATTGCATTGCATCATAAATAAATCGATTTAACGCTTATTACAAATTTAAACGACAAACTACCAAATGCGTCACATCTATAATCACAATTAGAATTTTCACCCTAAGAGTATGGGATAAATGACGAAAATAGTGAAAATATGTTTCGATGGATTACATTTTGTAGCATGCAATTAGGCGCATATGCAAATTCATTCACAGTGATAGGCAACTATACGGTAGGTAAATCATACAAATGATTATAGACAAAAATTAAAATGAAAATAATTCCGTCGAACTATGTACATAATATGTACAGTGTATCAATCTCATATTCGTACACCAGCTATTAAGAAAAACATTGAATTCCTGATCAAAAACGACTTGAGATATTAAGTTAAATATAGTATAGCATTTTTACTGGATATTGAACAATTGCATTCCATTTAGTTTTGACATTAGTTAACATTCCCTTTGGTTTTGAAATAGATAAAAGTAAAAAAATAGACAAAAAGGAGCTCAATTTCGTATTCGTACACCGCTCGTTTATTCACAAAAAAATAAAAATTACTAATCTGTTCCTTGTCAAAGTTGTTTTTCGCATTGAATTATTATTTTTCAAAGTGAGATAATGAAAAAAAAGTTACTTTGTAAGGTTATTCGAAATTTCTTGGAAAAATGGGTAGAATGTAAGGTGCGGGAACAGATAATCAGATATAACGGAGCAGGAAAATCTTATAGTGTGATATCAAGTTTGGTATGTCGGCCAAGATCAACCATCCAAACAATCATTATTCGGTTGAAACATGAAAACCACATCGAAAATAAACCAAAAAATACATCTAAAAATGTATTAAGTGCACATGACATGAGAATATTTATACGGTAAACTCGAAAAAAACCTACATATAGTGCATCAAAACTGGCAGAAAACTTTGTCGAACTTTTAATAAAGGTTTCTGAACAGAAATGCCAAGAAATTGCATCCGAAAACAAGGGTACAATTGAAGAGTTATGCGTAAGAAACCTGTCAATAGTTTAATGAACAGAAGCAAGAGATTAGAATTCACTTAACAGCACCAATTTAAAGATTTTGACTTTTGAAACACAGTAGTATTTACAGACGAGTCTAAATTTAATGATTATGGGTCGGATGGCGAACAAATGGTTTGCCGAAAACAACTACCGGATATCTTCCACATACCAAGGCGGACAGTCAAACATGATGATGGTTCGGTAATGCTGTGGGAGTGTTTTTCAGCGGCTCTAGTGGGATGACCGCATATAATTTAACGAATAAATGGACTATAGGCAATATATTGTTATATCTAAGCCAAATCTGAAGAAAAGTGCTGTTCAAAAGGGGCTCTGGAACAATTTTACCCTTTACCAGCATAATGACCCCAAACATAAAGCCTATCTATTTTGAATGTGGCTTCTTTATCACTCTCGAAAAGTGTTGGAAACACTTCCACAGTCATCGGATATTAATGCCGTAAAGAATTTGTGGGACGAGTTGGGCCACAGAGTAAGAAAATTTGGTATAAGGTACACAAATGATCTCAAAGAAAGGCTTATTGAAGAGTGGGTAAAAATTACCCTTGAAATTACAGAAATATTAGCCGAATCCATGCCCAGCCATCTTTAATAGGTCTTAGCTAACAAAGACTTTGATTCAAAGTATTAGTTTTTAGATAAAATGTGAAAAAATTGACTTAATATCAAAGTGTACGAATACGAAATTGACCATATTTTTCTTAATATTATGTTTTTTATGAAAAAATTTCAATACTTTATTTGAAATATTTGAATTAATTGAAGTTAATTTTTTCATTTTAATGTGTTCTTACTGAAATCAATAAAATTTTGCAGTATCTGTTCAATTTGTTTGGATTTTTCCTTAAATTAATATTACCACATCAGGTGTACGAATATGAGATTGATACACTGTATGTATGTATATAAATAGGTAGTCAGAACATATTTAGTTATATTTCATGAAAATATATTAAAATTGTACCTATGCTTGCTTTGGAAATTTGAGTATTTTTTACAAATGCAGTCATATGTATGGAATGTATTAAAATCGATGTTTGTATGTGTGTATTCGCTATGGAGTTATGGGAGAGGGGGGCAAGAAGGACTACTCAAGCTTTATACATTCAAAAACTTTTTTAATATTAACAAGACTTATTGAGCTATAACCAAATACACAACACGACCGCAAAACTCCACTAATTGTTTTGAACGAAAATGAAGAAACTTTTTACACAACAACGACATTTTTTAGAAATATATTTTATTAAAAGTTCCTTAAAAAATAATAAATTCCTTCTTGGACATATACATATGTACATAACAATCAAATTCTATTGATCGTGACTAAAGAACTTTCATTGCTTTTTATAGCGTCTATGGCTTCTCGTATATTCTCGTTGGTCCATGTGGCGGCTCTTAAAGTTTTACGAACGTATGTTCGGACCATATTCAAAGAAAACAAATAGTTAGTTAGTTGGCGCTACAGTTCGAGGTGAACCTGGGCCTGGTTCTCGTAACCATTTGAGTGTGCGTGTTATATTTTTGCGCGAATGGAAGGGACCTACAGTTTTTTTGCCGACTCCGAACGGCGAGTTGAGAAGCTCAATCGTGACGAATGATACTCTTTGATGCTTGTCAGACATTCGAAAGAGGTGGGCACTGTGAAAAACTTTTAGGTGTTTGCGGCGGGATTCGAACCCAAGACCGCTGGTTCAGTAGTCCGACGCACTAACCACTTGCGCTACGGTGCCCAACGAAAACAAATATCGAATGAAAATGAAATGAAAGAACAGACTTCAAGGGGCAATACTAGAAGTCCGTTTTTGACCCGCAAGGGGTTTTTAAAAAAAAATATATATATATATTTTTTAAAATTAATATAACATAGATAGTGTAAATGTTGAAGTGTTGTTCATAAATATTTAATGCATCTCTCCATTAAACAGGTTGACAAGCTCAATGTTTGGAATTAATCCCCATAGTACATACACAAATCTCTTGAAGCACTTAATTAGACTCTGTTCCAGATTTAAGAGGAAACGATAGTGCATTTATATTATGAGCAGGTGATTTCAGACAGACCTCATACCAATTATACCACCATCAACACCTGCAGATGAGCTCAGTGCTTGCCTCAAAGTCTTTTATCTTGGCGTTTAAGAAAAAAATCTTAGATACTTATATGAAACGGAAAAGTACCAGTTGATAACGACTTAACCTTATGAACATATTACATTTTCAACAAATCGTTATCGTGTCATTTGGCGAATGACTTAGTCTCATACAGAGAATGGAAGACTCACCTTTTAGTATTCACAACATAATTCAAACATTTTGGATGTAATAATTAGCAGAGATACTGACACCAGTGTCAACTTCTACCCATATAGCAAATAGATACACTCTTTTCCAAATTCTAAGCTTCACATTCAAAAAAAATCACTCTCATACCGAGCTGCCGCATATTTCCATCCTTCCACCCGACCTTGGCTAAGTAATTGCGAAAAAAACTTAACTGATAACTTGTTGTTTTTGTGACCATGACAAGACATTCACCCACCGTTAGTGTCAAACAAAAACCGAAAATTAATGCGGAAACTTGCATCGCATTACCCGTAGCAACCTTATCAGTCAGATAACAGTCACTTTTAATATGCCTGATAATTCCAGTGCTTTTCCAGTGAAGAAAAAGTCAGGTTCTAATACAAAAACAAAACAAAGCGATTGTCTAAACACGTGTATTAAAATAATGATTCAATAAAAAAAAATCTCAACCTTGCTACTTGATACCACAGCCTGCATAGCTGCGGAAATCCATCGGATCAAGTTCCACACTTCTTCAAATCTGCGACTATGGCCGACTTTGATAAGCGAAATCACGAAACAAAAACGAAAAAGAAGTCAACTCGATGATTACGGTATCTCAGCGGTTGCTGGCTAACTTTAGCCCCTACCCTTAACCTGGGTGCTAGTTTGCGAACTTTCTAATCTTTAGAGTCGCCAGATCTACCCACTTACACTTAAAAACACGAGTATATGTATGTTGTAGCACTTAAAAATATCTATGATCGTATTCGCTTGTTAATTAAACTCAGGACAGGGCTTGGAAAGTTTTGGTTTCTCCGTTATCAGCTTGGATCCATGGACTCATGTCTGGATGAGGCGGTAAAAAAAATCGTCCAATAGTCACGATAAGTCGGATGATCTGCACTGCGGCTATCAGTGCTTAGAAGCTGGCCACGCGACAGTTTACTCAAAATGGGGTTTGCATTGGAAGTGCTAGTTTAGCTGATAAGTTTTTGACCTCTTTCAGGTTCTAGGGGTGAAAAGATATCTTTGAGATTTTGTTTTTGTAATACAACAGGTTTGTTTTTTCTTCTCCAAGGGAACTTTGACAGACATGAATCTTTGTGAACCTATGGTTCAAGGAGTCTAAGATGCTGGTAAACAAAAAATATGGGCAGCGCATGCTTTTCATTACAGATTAGGGATTTGGATGTTATTATTTCAACAGAATTGACATTGACTTTGAGAACACATTTGTGAGTGAGATAAGCCATTTGGGAAGCTCTTATTTTGCCTATAGCCAACACACAAGACTTAGCACAAGGTGGCTTTGTAAGTAAGTTGAGAAGCGTTCGCATTTAGTTTTCGTAATAGCAAAGACAAGTCTGGATGATGTAGATAGTTCACCCGACGAGATAGCCATATCTTCCCTTAAGTCTAACAAAGATACTAGGACTGAATACCAAGCTGTTGAGGTGCCCTGAAAAAACGCCAAGTGAAATAGGGCCAAATACAAGAACTGGGGAGACTGCACGCTGCTTCATCAAGATCGGTAAAGATTTAACGGAAACCATGCGAAATATCTTGATAGTAAACTAAACTGGAACTTGAACACACAAGAAAGAATTAGGGTCTAAAACTGCAAGCGGTACGGGGTCTGGTATCTACTGTTTGGAACCAGATTTAAAGGTGTCCTTAAGGCTCCCGGATTCCTGCAACGTTTTTCACGCAGAAGTTCTAGCCGTACTTAGAGCTGCAGAGCTTCTGAACATGAAACGAATATCCGGTAAGGATATTGATATTTACATAGACAGCCAGGCTGCGCTTAAGGCGTTAGAATTGTGGACTATCAATGCTCAGGGCAATGCTCAGGGCATTTTGCACGCAGAACCGGGTAATACTATGTTGGGTGCCTGGTCACTCCGGGATAGAAAGCAAGGAGTTTGCCGATGAGTTGGCAAGAAAAGGTGGGAGCTACCACTACCCGAGGCGGTGAGTGTTGCTCCACCACTTTGCTGTATCAAATCAAAGGTAAAGGATATGTTTACTAGCAGGGCTGACTACAGATGGTCTAACATTGCTAGACATAGGGTTTCTAAGGCACTTTGACCGGCCTTGGACCGTAAAAAGACCAGTCAAATCCTTAGACTTAGCAGGGCGCAAATGTGAATAGCTATAGGAATTATATCCGGGCACTGCCTCTTGGACAAACACGCTAAGAGGCTCGGACTCACAGATACAGATACTTGCAGATTCTGTAATGATCTAGATGTAGCAGAGGATATCGCACATATTCTGTGTGAATGTCAGGACATAGCACGTAGTCGCAGGAACATTTTAGGCTCCTACTTCTTTAGTAACCTGAAGGAGGTAGGCCGAATCAACGATAGACTCGTTCTAAAATTTTGCAGGGTAATAAAATGCTTTGGGGAAACTGTCGCGGTTTAGGTGCCATCCTTGGATGGATTCTAGGGGATCGCGATGGGCCGATGGGCAGAGACAATGGTTTTTTTTCAGGAAAGACTCTATGATACCAGAAACTCAAAAACCACACTGAACTGTCATGCTACAGCTAGAGGTGAGCATCGTGGTGTAGTGGTAAGTTCGTTGGACTACCTGCCCGAACACAATGGTGAACCTGCAGTTGAAGAACGCAGCGCTGTCAATCACAATGCGAAGTGACAGCTGTAGTATGAATATATATGCTGAAACGCAAAGTTGAGCCAACTTCAACTTTCGAACGTGCTGCTGCTACCTTCCATTGTGTTCGGACAGTATTAGGCAATGCTGCCCGGGTTCAATCCAAGCAAATACCTAAAAATGTTTTCACTGTGCGAATGTTTGACAAGCAACTCAACTTGTCCTTCGGAGTCCGAGAAACTGTGGGTCCTTTCCATTCGTGTCAAAATATAACATGTACACACAAATGGCTGCGAGAAGTAGGCCCTAATTCACCCCGAACTGCAGCGCCATTTAAAGAAAAGAAAAGAAAAGAGCTGAGAATTGTCTCCTCAAAACGGTTGCCATATAGTTCCATTGGGTATTCACAAGGTCTGTTCCTAAAAATTTGGCACATTTGACAACCGTAAAATACCACGAAAGGTCTGAAAGGAACGAAACAATAAATAAGTACAACAAAAAATACAAGCAATTTAAAATTATTTTATTAGCGATTTGAGTGTTTTCGTATGCCCCGCCTTTTTTACGCAAATTTTGATTACAAAGTTTCACCTAACTGAATTCGTAACACATCGTACAAATATCATAAAAATGTTCAGTTTCCACAGCGAACTATAAAGTCTGTTTGGTGACTGGTAAATTTATGTAAAATTACTTAAAACTTCCAAAAATAAGAGAAGAGAGAGCCATTGAGGTGTCAAGACATTTAATGAGAGCGACAAAAATGTCCCCTCTTGCGAAATCGTGCTACATCTTTTTTATGGAGTAAGCGAGGGACATCTATCAAACAGCCACCTGACAATTCGTTAGCGAAATAAAAGAAAATTAGTTTTTCGTGAAAATATTTAGTTTTTTAAATTTTGGTTTTCGCTAGTTAAAAAAGAAGCAGAGAGGATTTTCCCTTACTTTTCAAATTATTTACTATTTGACAGTTGTGCCATTTTGATCACAAAAAGTCACCAAACAGACCTATAAATTCTAACTTAACAGTTGTCAAATAAAACGAAAAGTATGACAGATGGAAAATATGGCGCCAAAGTCTAATGAAAGAACTTTAATATCAACCGAACCGAACCGAACCGAACCGAACGGTGGCGAACCTGTAATCGTTTAATGCCATAAATTTCAGTATTAAAATAAATGAAAAATAAATATAAATTTGTAATACATTTCACCACCTAACGTACCCACATATTTAATTTTAATTAACCACGGTCGCTTTAGACAATTAAACTCGTAACTGGCGTGTTTCGCAATTGGATACGTCTAGCTGTCTCATATCTCATGTCAGATCGCATAATCTTCGTAGTAAAGCAAAACAATTGATTACGAGTATGTATTAGTATTAAAAAACAAGCAAAACAATTACCTGTTGCTAGTCAATCATCTAACAAAACCGCGTTGCGCTACGAGCCCGCCATTCAGTTTTACGAGTATTCTGTATCTGTGAGATATTTGTATTCTAATGCATGTATTTCCCCATTTATAAGCTCGGCAAACAGAAATGCAAGCAATACAAACAACCCGGTCCCAGACAACGGATTCGATTGCAAACAAATGCACGACTACGACGGCGACTTCCACGGCCTTATCAATGTTACATCAGATCAATTAAAATGAATTGTACAACGAATTATGCGGTGCTGCCACTTTGATTGTGCAACCAGAAATTTAACTGTTTAACTTCGTATCTTCAAAATGGGTCGGCTTATCAAAATAAAAAAAAAAATATCGAATCGAATTCGCTCGTGCTAAAGCGGTGACCGTTGCACTCGTTACAAATACCAACGAAAGCCGCACAGTATCGAATAAGCACTCGGCATTTCGTGTTTGATTAATTAGGATCGAAGAATGTTAATTGTACGAGTAGTATCGCAGTTCGAACTCACACGATAAGTGCGTGCAATAAAACCACAAAAAATTAAAACACTAAAATAACTGCTTACACTCCGCTGGCTGCTTTGAATACCGTTAGGGTTGTGATTTAGGAGTGGCAACTTTTCGATAAGAAAAGAACTGCGTGCAGAATTAGCAGGTTTTTATGGGTGGGTGGTAAATCATTTTCGAGGAATCTATGCGGTACGGTCTTAATGGTATAAGTCGAAGGCCCAGGAAAAAAAAAATTATCTTATCAAATAAATCAAACTGATACCGTTACAAATGTGAAAGCAGACGAAGGAGGGGTGTCTACTTTAATCTCGGAATAGATACTGCAAATTTGAAAAGCTGACGAGGAATGAATTCCATGCGGTCCCAGGCACTTTCGAAAGAACCAATGTCACTGGTAAGTGCGACACCGGCTGTAAACCGTGATAAGTCAAATAAGATATAGTGACATGGAAGCTGTTTCAAGATCCACAGCGGTAATCTTTACACATCTTTAAGGCCAGAGCTTACAGAAGATCAAAGCTGTGTACTGGGGCAGTGATTTCAAGCAGCCATACAGGGTGGCCCAAAAAATATTAAGTACTAGTCTTTATTGTGACATCAAACTATTATCAATGCTTAACATTTACTTTTAATGACATTAAAATCTACAGTACAATCAATTCAAATGGATTATTAATATGGTTGATTGTATGATATGATGTGGTGTGAGGTGCGCAATGTGAAAGCCGGTGGTCAACTGACTGTAAGAACAGTGTAAGTGCAGTCTGTTTTAATCATTTGTTTTATGAGAGGTCAGAGTTGCCAATGGCTGATGACGGTTTGATGGTATGACTGATACACTCCCACAAGTAATATGTTTTAAATTTGCATATGTATGTAACTTTTTACGGATTTTAATAAAACTATCTAATATCGTATAGGGTTTCGCAAAACTCCAATCTTCTGATGAAATTTAGCATCAAGTTCTTCAGAGTTTGTGATGCCAAGGTTGATGTACATACATATGTACCTATGTTATGTATGGGTTGTATGTTCATTTAAAGGTCTGCAAGAGGCTGGGGACTGTTTCCGAAAACCTTTTCTTTCAGATAACTCCATGGAAATAAGTCTGGAGCTGTTGAGTCCAGAGAACGTGCCGGCCCACCAATGGCTCCATTTTTTTTAAAATTATTCAGCCTGGAAGCATTTCTGGAAGAATAGTAATCATATTTCTGGCTGAATGGCTAGTAGCCCATGTTGTTGCAACCATATACAGGCAGAGAATAGGTGATCCAGTTGCGGCTGTAAAAAGTTTTCGATGAATATCTTCCCTTACCGTTACTGGATCTTCATGACTTATTCAGCCGAGATTCCGCACCAAAACGCGAGTCTCCCGCTCCTAATTTATTCGACGGTGTTCCTTGCCCCAGAAATGTAAAGTTTCTTTATTGACGAAGCTTCGTCCGGCAATTTCAATTTCTCTAAAAAAAAAGTGGCGATTCTGATTTTGTTTACCAAGCAGTGTGCGGCCCAATAATATCCGACTTGTGGTCTCTGGCAAGCAGTATCTGACTAAATAGAGTTAAATATGGAAAATACTGCAAATCCCTTCTCAGCAAGGTCGCCAGTAGGATATTTAGCTGGGAGGAGCATCGCTTAGTGGATGTCGAAGGGTGTGTATCAACAGATGTCTGTACATGGCTTATATATTGTCACGGTAACGCCTGGTCGCAGGACTTCCAGTTTGATTATTACCAAACACAGTCCCTTTTTGCTGAGAACTGGCGAAACAACGCACGATGGCACCTCTAGACGGGGCACTTATAACATTGAAATTATTGCGAAATTCTCGCGGTATCCTTACAATCGTAGAGCTATTTCGAATGCGAGATTCGATAGCAAAATTCTTTATATGATCGTCCAGTGCACCATTCTTGTGCAATCTGAATATTTAATCTACATAAAAGAGAAAACAAAAAATATTATTATTCTGTTTCAAAGTTATGAATTTTTAAAATCGAATTAATATTTTTGTGCAATCTTGCAGATATGACCCATTTTCCTTGCGTGCTCTTAGGCCGCACCCGGTTCGAATATCTCGTAAAACTGTCTATAACGATCTCAAATGAAAGTATCTATAAAATACATTGGGGAACAAGCTCTTTTCTCTGAATCAACAGGTTGGATATGCAAGTTAATATCTCAAAATAAGAAGCAGAGGCCACTTACCGGGCACAATTGTCGAGATATCTAAATGGTGCACATTAAGGCTATTAGGTGCCTACCAACGCTTATGGACTAAATGCTGAATAATAAATATTCGTCGTCAGCAGTCCCAGCTCCTTCGAGCCTTTTGATGTACCTTGCTGCAAATTATAATTTTTAATGATTTTGTTGAATATTCGGAAGGAGGGATTGACTCCCCGACAACACGCTGAGTCCAACGCACTTACCACCTAGCTATGACGCTTACGATGGATGCGATTATAAAGTCTAAAGCTTGAAATTTAAAAATGTCAAATATCTATTTTGATTTTGACTAGAAAATATGTCAGCTGACAGTGGCCAAAATTGATGATATAATTAGATTTAAACGGCCTTGCACCATAGCTAACCACTTCATATGTTAGAATTGCATTCAATCGAATCAGAAGAACATCTTGAGCAGTCTTTCTCAAATTGGGCTATAAAGCCCCTTGTTGTGGCTGCTAGAGGTCTACAGGGGGCGGGCGGTAAAGTTTTGCTAGTTATTATATTTATATAAAGTTGGGTTTTATTGCTCTGATTAGAACAGTCTCATTTAAAATCTAAGTTTGAACTCAGAAAAAAGATAAAACTCATAAATATATGGATCAAGCTATAATTTAACTAAATTTACTAAATAATGATTGCGACGGAAAGACTACTTCTGCAGACTGTATAATGCCGATGAAGACCAACACCCCGCTTTCAAGCAAAATGAACCATTCAACTTAGATGATGATAGCCAAAACTCCCGTCCACCTGATCAAAACGAAGTGAGGATAGCAATATCCAAGCTAAAGTTCAACAAGGCTGCTGGACCTGACGGTCTACCCGCAAAGCTATTTAAAGCAGCTGAAGATGACTTGGTAGTGACTAGTGACTACATACACCAACTCATCTCTAAGATTTGGTCAGATGAAAGTATGCCAGATGAATGGAATCTCAACATCGTCGTCCCGGTCCACAAGAAAGTAGACCCCCTCAACTGTTCCAATAACAGAGGCATCAGTCTTCTGAACATCGCCTACAAGATCCAATCTGCCATATTGTGTGAACGCCTGAAGCCTTTCGTCAACAACGTGATTGGCCCCTATTAGTGCTCGCTGCTCCATCAAAGTCGGTAATGACGTCACCGAGACCTTCGATGTCAAAAATGGATTTAGACAAGGTGACGCGCTGTCATGCGACTTCTTCAACATCATACTTGAAAAAATTGTTCGAAACTCACAAGCTAACACACAAGGAACGATCTTTCAAAAGTCCATTCAACTACTTGTATACGCCGACGATATTGACATCTTGGTAGAACACAGCGATCTGTCACCGGGGTGCGTTCGCGAGTATAGAAATGGAAGCGGCTAAAATGGGTTTAGCGGTAAACGGGGGCATTACAAAATACATATATGCTGTCAACAAAAAGGGACACCCAACATCGTCGAATTGGACAGAACGTCACAATAGACAGCTACAACTTCGAGGTAATAAAAGACTTTGTCTACCTCGGCTCTGCCATAACATCAAAAAATGACATCTCGTCGGAAATCAAATGAAGAATTACTCTTGCCAACCGCTGTTTCTTTGGTCTTAGGAGGCAATTGAGTACTAAAGTCCTTTATCGATCGACTAAGGAGACTCTATATAATACCCTTATCATCCCAGTCATACTATATGGAGCTGAAGCATGGACTTTATCGAAAGCGGATGAAGATATCATTGGTCGCTTCGAGATAAAAATCCTTCGTACGATATTCGGTCCCATTGGCGTTGACGGGTTCTGGAGGAGAAGATTCAACCACGAACTGAACGAACTGTACAGCGACATCAACCTGGTCAAAAAACTGCATATTGGGCGTTTGAGATGGCTAGGACATGTAGAGCGTATTGATATCAACGCTCCGGCTCGGAAAATATTCGATTCTAACCAGGAGGGTTAGCGTTACGGACGATCTCGCGTAAGGTGGCGTGCACAAGTAGAACAAGACCTCAACCAACTTGAAGTGCGCAACTGGAGGCGGTTAGCTAAGGACCGGGCTAACTGCAAGAGGTTGTTGGTTGAGGCCTTGGTCAACCTTGTAGACTGTAGCGCCACCTAAGTAAGCAAGTAAGTAATGACTGCGATTGTGATATCTAAGATGTAGAAAATAAGTGATTCTCAAAATGAGCGGTAGAAATATTTTGGGAACTTCTGATCTTGAGCAACTGTATTTACAGAATGAATAGGCTGATAGTGGTGAGAGTTTATCAAGATCATTCTACGTATCTGCAGATCAGTGATCTTTTTTACCTTCCAAAAAAGGCACATTTCAAAAGTATTTCTGTTCGTTTGAATAAGGTTAGTTGATCGTAGGCTTTGATTAGAATGTGGTTGGGTTTATTCAGATTCTGAAGCTTCTAAATGTGATAAGTTTTCTAGGCTTTGAATATAAATTAGATCTGGCATCTGGATCTAACGACGTATCTACATTCATACATAGATTTTAATCAAAAGCAGTTGTTTATATTTTTCCATATTGGAAAGTGACGGCTTAATTTCAAGATGGCAACCATATCGTCAAGTTCGAAATCTTAACACTTAAATAAACACAATATAGATCCCTAGCTATGTTTGAGTTAAAAAATGGCGGCTGTTGGTTATTAATGTGAGAATTGAGTGATGTTGCATGTGGTATGTTTTCATCATCAATGGCTAACCATTGAGACTTAATGACCTTATAACAATATTAGACATCAGCCTTGAGGTTTACTTTCCGTGACTAGTATGTAATAATAATGGGGTTGGGTACGATATCCCGCTTTTTACAATCCCGTTTTTTTAAATCCCGCTTCTTATAATCCCGTTCTTATAACCTCGCTTTTGCAATCATAACTATTTGTTTTATTTTAAAAAAATATTTTGCAATCGAATTTTGTTTAACATGCAATTGATTGCAAGGCATTTTTTAAAATAAAACAAATAGTTCTGATTGCAAAAGCGAGATTATAGAAAATCATAGAAATAAGTGAGATAAAAACAGAGGTATTATTATGCACTAACTTTTTATTAATAACTCGTATTATTTGCAATAAAGAAAAAATAGAATATAATAACAAATATGTATGTATAACAATTCAACAAATATGCAAATAAATTAATAATATTCATTTAAGTTCTCAAAAAATAAATGAAATAAAATTCAGAAGTTTTATATTAATTATGTAATACATACATTGAAATATTAATGGAACAATTTTTTCGTTTATGAACATTTCTTATTTCTTTCCTGGAAAATGGAGCAAGCAATATTAAATTTTGAACGATGAATTTGTTGAAATACAGAAGTGGGAATTTTAAGACGTGGTATATAATAAAAACGCGATTTTAGAAGACGGTGTTTTAAAACTTTTTTGGTGGGATTCTTAAAAAAACTGGCATTTAAAAAGCGGGATTCTGATACGCTCCCATAATAATGGATCGTGGAGAAACGTAATTAACATATCATCTTCATGTCTGTCTACTGCATAGAAAAATAAGTAGGCATGCAACCTACGTGTACCTTTTCATAAGTGATACGTTCACCTTAAATTAATATAAAATATTTTTAGAAACACGATAAAAACAAATGTATTTTAAGGGATTAAGCATACTCTAAGGTAGACTAATAAAATATCTCCTCAGCCATAAATTTCATTCAAGAATGTGATTTGCTAAAGAGAAAAAACAAAACGCAAGGGACCGGTAAATCTATCAATAAAGTGATTAACAATAAATTGCGCCTTCCACCCACAAGTGTAACAGTGCCCTCCAAAAATATTTTTCCCTCAAAAAATAAATAAAAATATTTCTGAGCTTATCACGTTCTATTTGTTTATTTTTAACAATCGACATGATTTTTTTTCATATCCCTTTCATCGGTCCCGATACATACAAATTTTCTCCTCTATGAATACACATCTCTAGAAACGCTGGTGCCAACAGCTGCCCTTTATTGAAATATAGCCGGCCTCACAAACACCATTGCACCTTCTAGTTTCGAAGAGCTTAATGCCAAAATCGCATAAAAACAAATAAAAGCTCACCGACTTCGACACTTGTCATAGCGTGGGTGCTTTCAAACAGACCCCCTTTCCACCGTTTAGCGCCTAGTTACTTGCATACACACACACAGCCAAAGCCATGCAAACAAATAGCAACAGCAATTTGCCATTATTGCGCCGCACATTATTATGTCATGCCAAATCGAAGTCGCGGTTGTACGAGTATGCTGAATGCTGGTGTATAAATAGAGCGCCCGATGTGCATGTATTGAAATTCTGTAGTATTAGTTGGCATGCTACCCCATCACACAGTCATGTGGTCGAGTACTCAGTGTTCTGCTGCCAACGTAGCTCCCCTTCAGACTAAGCTCAGCACGAGCCCCATAAGCAGCCAATTCAAGTAGGGCTATCATGAACCCTTCTTGCCCCCGCATCACACCTTTGCACGCTGATGTTAATCAATTGAACACGGCGCTTCTGTGTGTGAAGAAAGAACACATTGCGATTGCACGCCACGCTAGTGGGTTAGCTTTTAGCTTTTCGAATAAAAAGCGCACACGCTTTTTCTTAATTTTGACACAACACTGTGATGTCAGCAGAAAAGCTCTCCTTTGGCGGGGACAACGTCAAAACCACGTGGTTGTCAGTCACTCTTATCTTGAGCGGTTTTTTCCGTGTAATTCCAGAATTTAATTTCTCTCTGAATGCGTACGCGTCGAGTATACGATAATGGTTTAGGGGGTGGGGAAAACGGGATGCCATCTAACTGACAAATTAATCCAATATGTCAACTGACGGGACGGACAATGTGGTCCAACAGAGATACCAAACCAACAACCAACCAGTTCATATTTACTTTTTCCTTCTTTTTAATTTCGTACTTACCCTCGAGGTTTATCTATTTTTTTTCTTTTTTTGGAGCACGATGTTGATGGTGATAAATGCGCGTATCTTGTGTGCCACTGTGTGTGGATGTATCTTATTCACGTGACTTAAATTAAAGCTTCACGAACACGACACCAGCCAAAACTTCAAAGATAAATTCATAGCTAAAAAGAGTCGGTCTATGATAAGTGTTGTGTTTGAAAATTATTACTACATAGTAGAAGGTTAAGTGTTGCCGGTTATGATAGAAATGTAGCGGTATTTGCGAGGGTTTTACACTTATATATCTACACTTCGTACGTGCATACTTCATGTTGACGGGCAGTCGTGCAAGAGCCAATTTAAGACTGGATTTCGGCGATAAGCAAACACATATGATCATAAAAAAGTAACCTTAGGTTATTAATACTATTATCCGTTATCTCTAAAGTATTTAATTTCATAAAAAAAATAGTAATGTTCTAATCTTATTTAATTGCGATGAGTGTAGCCACTGTATCTAAGTTGTGCGTACATTTTCGTACTAAATTTCAGTGCTTTTGACTTTTAAATATTTCTGTTAGGCAGTCTAAGTTTTTTTTTTTTGAAACTACGTACGTTGACTTTAAAGCTCATTCAGGAGCTTGCACATTGCTTTAAGAACTTTTAAAACACTGCCCTTCTTGCGGCAAGTGAAGGTAGGCCAATCACGTAACAACACTGCCCTGTAACACTGAGGCTTATCATTTGAAGCACTCAAACCGTCAGAACCAACCATGTGAATTGCTCGACAGGCTTGCAATACATTAACCGTGTTCGATTAGCTGTGGTTTCAAATATTTTACTTTGTCAAATTCAACTTTTATTAAGTTTACTACGATTTAGTTGAATTATTTCTCAAAACCCTTACACTAATTACACTCTTTAAACGTCAAAGAACAGCGGTTTAGTTTGGACAGATAATGGAGAAAATACATATGTTACAAAACTGAGCCTTTGTTTTAGATGTATGTACTTACTTTAAGCGTTTTGCTCTTTTGCTACAGAACGGAGCCTGAGCCACCGTGGTGTAGGGGTAAATGAGTGCGTTGGACTACTACACATTGCTGCCTATTTCGAATGTCTGACGAGCGTTCAAACAGTGTCATTTGTCATGAGAAGCTTCTGAACTTGCGCTTGGAGTCGACAAAAAACTGTAGATAACTTTCATTCATGCAAGAAAGATATAACATGCACACACAAATGGTTGCTAGAAGCATGCCCTGGTTCATTTCGATCTAAGAAGGAGTCTGAACTGTCAAAAATGGTTTTCTTTTTTCAATTGGAAACTTCAGAGTTTGAAACGTGTGTTTTTTTCACTCAGAGCCTGCACAGAGCGCACTGTATGCGCTCAGAATAAATGGACCGAAAATTCTGACCGTAGCCAATGTGGCATTTGACAGGAGCGAAAACAAATTCCAAAACAATCAAACGAGGCTTCGTGTTCTGGCGTAGAAATTAGTACAATTTATTAACTGTAGTTATTAATATTAACTAGTATCGCCTGTGGCTGTGGTCGAAATTCGACCAATTGTGCGAGAGAAACGCACCTGGTTTTTACCTGGCTTAGACACAACATGTTGGAAAAAAAATGTTCAGTTAATACAATACGCAGAAATTCAAATATGCCACATACACACACTATGACGTCACCCACTGCTGAATGGCTGTTGGCCTCCGCTGATGGAAAATTGTTGGCAATGATTTCATGAATTGTTTCGAGCATAGCTCAGCTCCAGGATTACACAGAAGGATGATTTATACCTCAAATTAATCCTAAAGGAATTTACTACAATCAATTTTTTTTGGTTTTAAATCCAATAAGCCATTGTTGAGTTAGGACTCATTTTCATTTTCTGCCACTTCGATCTCAAATTCTCGGCTCCTATAAGTAATGGAGTAATCTGAGAACACCCACAATTCCGCCAGGAAATGCAGATCATAATAGTGAAAATCGCATCTAAATCCGTTTAGTGGTTCTCGAGATTAGCCTGTATATATGTACAGAAGGAGACATTTTGGGGACTTCCTTTTATACTATGTTTAGATAATTAGTTTAACTATGCATTAACTTTATTTTAGGATTTAAATGGATGAAAAACATACAGTACGCCCTCGGTAAAAGCAACCGATAAAAATTCGAGCAGTTGCGTTAATTGAGGTTGTTGCAATAACCGAGTCACAAAAGAGTATGAAAAATAAAAGAATAATGTTCGTCGTTAAAGAAAACAAAAACAAGATATATATTTAATTCTGAGAGAAGTAACTGTAAAATAACTGCCCAGTTATATTTAAACCAAACACCAAAAAATAGAAACACATATAAAACGAAATAAGAGATCATGTATGGAAAGTTGCGTTTACTGAGTCACATTTTTTTTGAAAAGTTGCAATTACTGAGTCACTAATGGTAAAAATGAGGATGTTGCTTTGACCGAGGTATTGCGTTTATCGAGGGTTGCTTTCACCGAGGGCGTACTGTAGTTGAAACCATATAATTGCTAATCATATGACAACTAAGTGCTCAAGTGTGTTTCAAAACAAAATAGAATCCGCTGATGCGTTGCTGCGTCGTTTTAACTTGACATCTAGATAGAACATGCATTTATCAACTGATATATGAAATTCGATGGATTAAAGTAGGCTTAGTCCTTTTTTTAGTCCATTGATCAGTTGGCAGTTAAAATATTATCGCATTGAAGTTCACACATTCACAAAATGAGAGTAAGCACATTTGGTGGAAGCATTAAGAGAATGTTTAGAAACTGTCATCGCCGTTGACAATGGGTTGACATTTCAATATATCAACGTAGGTATGCGACAGATTTAATGGAACGGTTCTTTCCGGCAATACGTGAATTGGTTTTATGGGTCGGGGCCTTGAGTTTTGCTCTAACCTAAAAAAGAAAACGCCTCTTACTGAAATATCTTCTCCTACCTTTTGGAAATCTTCCTCTCTACCGCCATCTTTTTAGAAATGTGGCTCTATTATTTTTACTAAGGCTGTAATATTGCTTCTAGTTCTCATGTCTATGCGCCTTTTTCTTATCTTAAACTCACTAATCATGTCCCTAATTGATTCCCATCTTGAATTGACTTTCATATTTCAGCTAAGTTTATGTTATATCAACCCAGCATAACGTCATGCCGAATGTCACCAAATCTGAGAAAGACAAGTAGATAATGATTTTCACTACTTGTCAAAATTTTCTTGCAAAAAAAAACGCGGTAAGCATTGTGTTTTTTGTGTTTCTCTATTTTCCCCCTTTATTTACTTTATCATCGCATTTTCCTTGGTTTTCCTTGATTCGAGTTGTCAATTACTTTAGCGCCCATTTGGGTGTGTAAACAAAAATTCGATGATATCTGAGTGTAAACGCCGCTGTTGACAAAAATACCGTGTTTTAACTGTATTCCCTTTCGCGTCATAGCAATTGCGATCCGAACCGAGTGAGTTTAGTGTTACAAATTCGAATTACTGGGTAACTGCAAGTGTATGCAGGTGTTTTTTTTTATTGCTATTTTATGTATAACGGTGATTAAGAAAAAACTTGACCAGCAAGTTTAATTGAAAAGAAAAGAGTTGGCTTTAAAAAGTGATTGTATTGGTTGCTGGGTGGAATCAATGACAAAACCACAAGAGTTTTGAGAACATTTGACAGTTAGTCATTGACTAACTGTACAATAAGAGTTTACCTACAACTAGTATTCCATTAATGGAGAGTAATTTGACTAGACTCCATGCAGTCGCATTCAGATAAAAGTACTTTATTCAAATTGCCGAGTGACAAGTACAGACATACGTACATACATATGTATGAACGTGTAATTATGTACATACATATGTTGATTCATTGCTGTATTTCTTGTTTAGAAATCGTGCGTTATTTCCAGTGGCATATTTATGTACAACTACGCCTTAAGTATAGTCGGTGCAACTTGTGCAAAGTTTACATCATTGCATGGCGCGGCGTTATAAACACGCAATAGTATTGTAGCCAAGGTCTTACGTATTCACTCCCTTTCTGAATAAACTGCTGCTACCCACAAATCAACACCCTGGTAACACTTTCCCATCTTTCACCCACCGCCCCCTAAAAAAAATTCAACTTTGTTGTTCTGTTCCTTACAAAATTTCCTCTGTCCACATGTACAAAGATCCACAAACATATTCATACGTGTGGTGTATACCCATTCAACTGACTACAGAAGTGATAATAGAGTACATAGATGAGTAGGTATTTTTTTTTTTTTTTGTTTAACTTGGCATTAGACATTTGGCTTCGTCTTATCATTTGCTTCCCTATTTTGTTTCTTCACCCTATAGAGGTGTACTCTTTATCCCAAATAATATATTACATCTATAATGAGGACATTCGTAACAAAAAAAAACAATCTTCATCCACTTTTGACATTCAAAGATACTTAGATAGAAATAAATAAAAAAAAAATATATATCTCGTAGAGACACCAACCAACAGCCAACAGCGAGACAGAGAATAGAAATGAAGTGGAAAAGTTCTAATTTAAAAATACCCACAAGAAGGAACCTCCAATCTTGCCCCATTAGAACGCCAGAATGGAAATATAGTATCTATGTATCTCTAGCTCACGCTACGCTACAATCGAACGAAAAACACTTTCGGATTAGAAGCATACTATCGTACAACACCGACCGACGACGACGACGACGACATAGTGCCTCTGCTACTGCTCTGCATGTGTGAATTTGTTTCTAAAGATACAACCATAATAAAGTATCTTTGTATCTGTTAATAAAGTGGTGTGCTGTGAACTTTTTTATTTTTGCTTGTTCTTCGATTCTTGTTATTTCGTACGTTTTTATGTTTTATTTCTGTTTTTTTTTTTTAATGTATTTAACTTGAACTTTTGGCTGACGGAAAAGAGCGAAGCACGAGTTCTGTCTAAGTACCTAACAGGCATAGTTGGTTCGTCATCGTCGGATAAGAAGAGCGGGTTTGTGCTTTTTCAGCGAGCGGGCGCGCACGCTTTATTATATTTTATTAAAATAAAAATTTTGAATACGAATGAAAAAGAAAATTCCTTAAATTAACGCGTATGAAATTTATTTGATTAAAAATTTAAATGTTAAATTAAATTACAAAAAAAAAACCGTGTGGATAAACCTTACTAACGAAGATGTTTATCTTCTCTGTCAGTCTTTGAATCAAAAGAGGAAAAAAATAAAATAAAAAAATTCAAACGCAAATGCGTAAAATGTCAGATTACAGCTGAATGTGTCAAAAGAGTATACACCAAGTGAAGCAAGTGTTCCCCGAGAGCTTAAAAGATTCAAAATTTTCTTCAACCCACTGCCACCGTGTTTTAAGCGTGTGATGTTCAGATGAAGAACAACTAACTCACACCATCTAATGCGGAGAAAAAAGTGAACTCAAAATCCAAAAAAAAGGACTGCACAACAATCGAAAATTCGTGCTTCTATGCCAACAGGAAGGATTAGACTTGTATCTTCTGAGTAATTTCTTCCACGTCCTATTAATATTTTTCGATTTTTTCCCTCAAGTGTATCTGAGTGCAAGCGATATCCTGGTGCGGACTTTTTCACCCCACCCCCACTCTCCAAAAAAAAAAAAGTATAAATCGAAAAAAATTCCTCTGCTGCCAGAAGTTCTCTTCTACAACACAAACTAGAAACTACGCACACTCCCCCACACGCTGCTATCTACTATCATCATCGTCGTCGTCTATCCATGCAATTCTCTTGATACTCTGCGTTCGCAATCAAATGATTCGTCGTCGGAAGGGTAGTGAACGTTTATTTTCTCGTATTTTGATTTTTAACTTTGGATAAACATTTAAGCAAAAAAACAACAAAATTGTAGACACAAATACAAAACAAAAACTCACCTCTTTCAAAAGTGAACAAAAAATTGATTTTCTTTCATTTTAACCACACTATTTCGTCCTGTGTGCAATATTTATATACAAAAAAAAAAAGAAGTAACAGCCGAAAGGAAAAAAAACACTACATCCTCCTCCACCTTTTCAGTTGAAAAAGGATAGCAACTCTATTGCCTACTCTAGCCACACACATATTATAGTAAAGACTTCTTCTTCGAATTCACATTGCTCATCGTTCTCGTTCTCGTCCTCCGTCGTCGCCAGGATACAAAACAAAAAAAAAAAAAAATATTTCTTAAAATTCCCTTCGTTATTAAACAATCAAAAACAATCTACACAGAGGTTCTTACTTCCGGTCTTCAAAAATTGTACATAAAGTGTTATATACATAAAATTTAATAATTTTTTTGGTCTTTTCGGTTTCTAGTCCCAGTTTTGATGTTGTACACCCTCGAAAAAGTAGTGAAAAAAGTAACAAGAAAAAAGTAATAAATTAATAAAATAAAAAAAAATCAATCGACAGTGGTGCTGCTAAATAATACTATTAAATAAAATATAAATAAATTCATTACAAAAAAAAAAAAACAACAACTAATATTCTAGAGCTAGTGCTGTTATTGTTAACTGTTGTTAAATAGATATTATTAATTTTGTTTCTCCTCTCCACCATCTCTCGTTTAATAATAATTAATTTGTTATTGTTATTAAAGAGCAAAGCTCTGTGCGTGTGCTGTGTTGTTAAATACAAAAAAAAAAAACAAAATCTTTTAAAAGCTGTAAATAGTCCTACTTCTTATAAGAAACAAAAAATAAATAAATAAATAAATAACAGTAATATAGTATTAAATGAATTTACGGTGCCTTTATTTATAGCAAAAATAAAAATATAAAAAAATCAAACATTCATATATTTATATAAAAAAAGAAGTATCTACAACGCTTAAAAAAAATCCAGTTGTTAAAATATTGTTAAAGTTACACAAATTAAATTAAAAATTAAAAAAATACAAAGTTAATTGTATTTATAAGTGAAAAGAATTAAAAAAAAAAAAAAATATTAATTTTTTTTTTTTTGTTTTTGAAATTTTTTGTGATAAAAAGTTTTAACATAAATTGTTTATGAAAAAATGAGTGACAGGGAGCGATCGTCCCCAACTCTGATCGAATCCGGATTAAAAAATTTAATTGGCGGACGGGATAGTAACTATCCATTAATCAGCGGTATTAATGGTAAGTATTTAATTTATTTTCCAGGCAAATACAAATTATATTTAAATTGAATGCACTATGTTAATTTATGCACCTCATTATCATATAGTATATACATAAATATACATATATATACAACACATATATGTATGTAGGTATCCAACCAAAAAAAAAAAAAAGAAAATGTTATCTATTCTCGGCGAACAGGGAGAGCGGGAGTAGTTCAGTTCAGTTTCTTAGAACGCATGCTTTTCACGTTTTTTTTTCGATGTCGAATTTCGAAGTTCAGGAATGCGCAGGCTCTGCAAAATTCGTAAATTGTTCCTTTGCCATTGTTGTTGTTTTTGTTGGAATTCACTTGTCATACTTATCATAACACACATTTTAAGGATGATAAAATGGGTTAATATATTTTATTCTAAGGACAATAGTTTTCCTTTCATAGGCTGTTTTAAAATAAATGGAACGGAGCGGGCAGATTAGACTGACAATCAGAGGGGCTTGAGCAAATCATATCATTAAAACTCCAGCGATTGATTGGATTTCATTAAAATGGAATGGGTTTATGGCTGCAAGGTGGCACATGCCACTATATCAGCAGACTTATCTGCGATCTGTTCCCCCTGTGTACAATGACTAGACTTTGATATCAATTTACGCATGAGATGTTTCTTTAGATAGATACTACAGATAATAGTGGCAGCAATGTCGTCAAGACCATGCGGATAAATGACGGCGTTTAGAGTGAAATTAAATTCGAATAGATGATTAAATTTAAACCGGAATTTTGATCCATATACTCGTATCAGCGATTAATTACTTTTTTTTTTCTTTTGGTAACTTGTGCCGATTAGACATTTGGGTAACTCGTTTTGGAGGGAGTTTAGAGAAGGTCCATTTGGAAGATGAATTTCAGCCTTTTAGTGGTGTTTTTTCTCCCGACAGTAGTGCTTACAACAGGGTTGCCATTATGGGACAGGTACTCGTTGTGAATTTGGCTACTTCTTTTTATGGCGTTTTTTTTATTGACTTTTTTGTTGAAATTAAACATGGCATCATTTGATCCGTTTATGTAAATCTGGAAGTGCTTTCGATAATCAGTTGATCTTGCTCATTAAAATTCATGTAAAAGAAGAATAGCAAAAAGGCACGTTAAAGGGTTCTTGCTTGTTTTAAACATAAAGAGGCAATAAATCCATCAAATCGTGGTCTTTGTTACTTTTTCTAACTTCAAATTGAACAACAAAAGAATCTCATTACAAATTTCGACTGTCAAAGTTAAACGAGTAAAACTGAACGAAACTTAACGAAACTAATCAGGATTTGCAGTATAGAATGGGATACGTTCGTTAAAGCGCTAATAGGTAATTTATCGATCTACCTATAGTGGTGACATGTTTTTTAACTCCAATATACGGAAGTAAATATCGGTAGATACTTTGTTGCGTTTGGAAAAACACTGGTGGCAGCACCTTCAAAACGAAGAGTTTGTTCTGGATGAACTGCTGAATTCCAACATTTTCAGTTCATTTGAAAATCTGCATATGATCTTGGCCTTACTCACCTATATAGAGTCGTTTGGGGTAAGAGTGCGCAGCGGGTAAGAGTACGCAGTGCCATTTTCTCCATCTGTGAAAGAATTAGCAGCAATCGCTATATGAGAATATGTGTGCTTCACTAACCGCCAATTGTAAACAACTTCTACGAAAATTTTCCACTTAACAGTAGAAAGAAAATCATCAAGGAAAAAAAAGCCGCATTTTGTTAAAAAAAAAAGTTAATTTTTAAAAGAGTGTCAGGAAAGGGTGGCAACTCAATACCCCATAAGTAGTATGTAGGCATAAAGAGTGTATGTATATGTGTGCTTGATTAAGGATACAATTTTAGTGGATAATATTATTCGTTCTTAGATTTTCAATACAATGAAAAAAAAAAATAGCGTTTGGGGAAAGAGTGCGCAGACGTTCTGTGGGTAAGAAAGCACTGCGCACTCTTACCCACAGAAGAGTGCGCAGTGCTTTCTTACTTTGAATAATTATAATAATTTTTAGGCTATTACCTTCTATCGAAAGATGCAATGAGCACATCACAGTCGTAGGCGGTAGGTGGTAGCTCGTAGCTGAACTATTTTTCTGTTTTTGTTTTTCCAGAAAAAGGCATCGTATCTACCAAACACAAACGGTAAGGAAATTGATAACCCAAAGTTGATTTCAAATGGAAGCAGCCCATGGAACGTTGCCAATGAACTTGGTTTGAGTGAAAGCACAGTTTCAAGCTTTTTAAACTACGAAAACTGTGACTTAAACTGGTTGCGCACTCTTACCCTGACTTCGGGGTAAGAGTGCGCAACTTGACTTACTTTTGTTTTTTGATCAAAACATATGAAACATTAAAAAAAATATGAAATATTTTTGTATAATTTTGTTCCTAAAATATAGAGCTACCAAATAATAGGCTCTTTTATTTGTTATCTGTTGTAAGTTTTTGAGAATTTAAGCCCCAAGTCCAAAATGCGCACTCTTGCCCGGAACGACTATATACTTACTTAGGTGGGGCTAGAGTCAAGGGTGAACCAAGGCCTCAACCAACAATCCCGTCCATTTAGCTTACTGCCTCCAGTTGCGCACTCCAAATTGGTTGAGGTCCTTTTCTCCCTGTGCGCGCCACCTCAGATGAGATTGTTCTCTTTTGCGCTAACCCTCTGGGTTGGAATCGAATATTCTACGGGCCGGAGCGTTGATGTACATTCGCTCTACATGTCCTTGCCATCTTAAAACGCCCAATGCGCAGTTTTTTGACCAGGTCGATGTCGCTATACAATAGTTCGTGGTTGAATCTTCTCCTCCAGCACCCGTCAACGCAAATGGGACCAAATATCTTACAAAATATCCACGTACGTGCTATTGCAAATAGAATTTCATAGCAAGCTATAAAAAAGAGAACTGTCAAATTTGTGTGTGGGCAATTTATAGTTTGATATTTCATTCACAATGTCGACGTCGTACAGTACGGAGCTAGTACTCAGCACTTCTATAATTTCACAAGCATGGAAACTGCTGAAAATTGTTTATTAATTTAATTATCTCTTCTTGTGACATCTTCCAGTCGGCCATAATTTTTTTTTTCTTATTCAAACGCAACCAATTGCAATGAAAAATTTCACTCAAATGTCAAAAACTAGCAAGATATCTATAGCTTGCTAAATATCCTGCTATGGATATTTCTTCTTCGATAAGGTCCATGCTCCATATAGCAAGACTGAGATGATAAGGGTTTTATATAGAGGCTTCTTCGTTGATCGGGAGATTACTACTGAATTGCCTCCTTAGTCCAAAGAAACAGCGATTGGCAAGAGTAATCTTTCGTTTGATTTCCAACGAGATGTAATTTTTTTGTGTTATAGCAGAGCCGAGGTAGACAAAGTACATTACTACCTCAAAGTTGTAACTGTCTATTGTGGCGTTCTGTCCAATTCGTCGATTGAGAGCATACACTTTGTTTCGCCCTCGTTTACCGCTACACCCATTTTGGCCGCTTCCATTTCTGTACTCGCAAACGCACCAGTGACAGCTCGCTGTATTCTACCAATGATGTCAATGTCATCGGCGTATGCAAGTAGTTTGACGGATTTTTGAAAGATTGTTCCTCGTGTGTTGCCTTGTGAGTTTCGAACGATTCTTGACTTGGATCTTGGCTTTATCACTCGTTAATAAAGGTACAGCAGGAGGTCAATGTGTAGTAATTAGCTTCAAATATTCCTGACTTCCACGTAAGGGCTTTGTCAACGCTTGGTACAGTTGTTATCAGAATCCACTTGAAGCTCTATGTACCACAGGAGGTTGCTTTTGTTTGTACTGTCTTTGAATTGCTGTTGTATCCCATTGGCGTTTTCTTTCTGAAATGTGATAACTTTTTCCAGTTTGTACGATCATCTCGAAGGAATTATCTTATCAAGACAAGAGTCTTCAAGACCTGGCATGGATCACTTACTTTACGTTCATACGAGTACCTCCACCGAAATTAGGTTAAATTATTTATTTTCTCAGCCCTTCCACGTCCGAATGACGTTAATTAGAACAATAATTATTTAATTGTTTACAACTCCAATTGGATGTCGGAACTTTTTTCTATGTTTTTCTACTTATTGCTTTTGTTAGTTTAGGCAAAAGATTACGAGTATGTTATTAATAAACAAGACGCCACAAAGGAAGTCGTAACGAGCATCTACAAATGTACTTTTGAATGGTATGTGCGTTGTGAGCTTCTGAAATACTGATTGCTGGGTGATTATCTATATTCAAGGTCGACACGCGAATACTAGTTGAAACCAATTATGACAGTAGCAAAGCCCTCTCGTTTCCAGTGTGTGAAGCTTCGTGCACTTGACTCTGTGACGGAATCGAATATTGTGGTATGTACATAGTTATATTTGCACAGCCGAAAACGTCATTAATCAATGAGACAAAAAAATTCCGGTTTCATTGAACGCATTCGGTTAAAACTGTCATTTGACATTTCTTAAATCTCAACTGAGTGCTTGAACAATGATTTTGAAAAATGAAACTGCAGGCAATATATAAAAACTGGAAGATGATGCTGGAAGTGACATTTACAGATGTCAATAAATCCAACACAGGTCGTAACATAAGTATTGCGCGCTTTTCGGGGGTTATTTCCGAATTGCCATAAAATGCACAAAACCAATTTAATACTGAAACTGTTATTGAAATTAGTATTTCGGATATATTGCTCATTTAGTCTGTAAATTTCCTTGTCTTCAAATCATTGTAAGCATTTTTAACTGAATTTTGAAATAGATGTATCGGATGAGCAAATTTTATTGTTTGTGTTCCGGAAAAATCAGAATGGAATTGAAGCCACTAGAGAAATCCAAAATGTGTATGGAGAGGGTATTCTTAGCGAGTCCAAGGAAAATGGCAATTGGACCTTACGGGTGCACCCCGTTCGGGTAGACTAAAAGTGGTAGACGATGAGCTCCTGAAAAACACCGTTGACAGGAATCCCACTGTAATGGTAAGGGAACTCAACGTGAGCTATATGACCATCCACCGACACCTAAAAAATGTGGGAAAAGTCATAATTTGGGCAAATGGGTACCACACCACCTATCGCACAATAATCTTCAGCAAAGAATCGAAGCTTGCTTGCGTATTCGTCGCGTCACAATCAAGAGCCGTTTTTGAACCGCATCGTAACCAGAGATGAAAAATTGAATCTTACCAATAACATTAAACGTTGCTACCAATGGCTTAGTCCAGAAGACATACCAGCACAACATCCTACACATACACCCCATCGAGGTGTTACTGTCTGAGTGGTGGGATGCTGGGGGAATAATCAATTCTGAGCTCATAACCAGACTATCAGCGCAGAAGTCTACTGTGCAGATTTGAGTCCGCACTAGACAGAAATGTCCAGTTTTGGTTAATCGAAGGGGTGTTCTATTCCATCAGGATATCGCTCGACCTTATACAGCTAGGACCACTTGCACACAGTTACAGGAGTTCGGTTGAAGAAAAATGGTGCATCCGCGTCATTCTGCAGATTTCCATTTTCTCCGAAGTTTGCAAAACTTTAGATCTCGGGAGGCTCTTAGGGTATTTTTTTTCGTCAAAGCCAAACAAGTTTTTGAGTGATGATATTAAGAAGTTGTCTGAGAGGTGAGCAGAAGTGTCGCCTAATGGAGGAAATTACATTGACGAAACAGACATTCTAAGATAGCGCATTACTTATGTTTAAACCGATAGATCTTGTTTCGTATATAACAAGCAAATCCCAATGCAAAGGCATTGTAGGGTAGTATCTTAAAACCCTTCTGCACCGAAACCTTTTACTATATATTGAAGTTGCTATTAATGTGAAGCTGTCACATGCTGAAATAAGACAAAAGAGGCACCGACTGTAGCCTAATTTAGTTCTGGGAAATTGATCTAATTTGCTACTTATAAAATGTTCTTAAATAATGAAATATGGGATATTGAAGCTGATTTTATGGAGTAGACAGACCTACGATAGATAATGTGTTCAAGTTGAGGCTTCTTGGTAGGTAAGGTTAGGTTAGGAAAGGTGTGTGATTGTTCGAGCAATAATTTCCACTCGGAGACCCGAAGGTCCATTGTGAATCCCCTCTCAGTTTGAGAGTGAATTCTCTTTTTACCAACTCGTCAACCTGTTCGTGCTCTTGGTGAATCTTAGAAGATTCGATATCTTTAAATTTCCGAGCTCTGCTATGTCTGTCAAGAATCTACGAACTTTTGTACGGAGGGCAATAGCAGAGTAGATGTTGGATCAATTCGCTTTCTTCCTTATCTCCGCAGCTTCTACAGACATCGTTAGACTCAGGTAGCGATTTGCTTGTCATATGACCTATGGCACAGTGTCCGGTGATTATTAACCGGTGGTTAAGCGTATGGATGTATCAGCATCACTGTTCCTCATGGCCAATCCAGCTCTAGCTAGTTCGTCTGCTCTCTCGTTCCATTCGATATCGGGTACCCGGCACAGTCTAACCTTGTGGTGCCTTGTGACAATTTTGAAAAGCCTGTGGTTTTATTGTGATTAGACCTATTGATTTTAGAGCTGGCTGACTTTCCACCAGAATGTTTATCTCCGATGGAGGAAGGTCGATTCTTTTTATGTATATGGCAGCCTTTCCAATCGCCAGTAGTTCCGTCTAGAATCCGGTAGTTTGAAAAATTCCCGTTTATTTAGACAGAGTATCTGAGTAGAACCCTGCTCCAATACTTAAATTCATTTTTGAGACGTCAGTGAAGAGCGCTATTCCCTGCTCTCTGATCGAGGCTTCCTGGTAACTGAAAAAATGTTTCGATGTTTGTGCTCCTGTCCAAAGTTGGAACCTAGCTTCATTCCTTTAGGAACGTAAACTAAACTCATTTAAATACAAAGCCTTTAAAATGTTGGGTATTTTTTTCAAGTCCATGGTGATTTTTGTTGGGCACTGTAATTAAACCAAACAAAAACAAAACTTACATTAAACGAGTGCCCCGCTGTAACTGCGTGACGAATTGATGTGTTTGCGTCGGTTGCGGACATTTTGATGAGCAATTACTCGTTTAATTTTTACGCTAAGTGGAGCATTTAGCAATAAAAAAAAAGGTAAAAGAATTAAAAGCTCTGAATGTTTAAAACTCTAGACCTGCAAACATCAACTCAACTTTATTCTTAAAAATTTTCATTTCCACTACCCCAGAATAGTAAAATGGTCAAAGAATATTTATTTAGTTCCACATATTTCCTAATTTAATAAAAAAAAAATAAAAAAAGTTTTATTTAAATCCAACAGAGACAGGGTGGGCTGAAAAATGTACCAAAAGGAAAAGCTCAAAACGGCTTTAATAGCTACTTTAGAATGTGGAAGGCGATGTACCATACCGAGAAGCCATAAACGCTTAATACTTCCACCGAGAACACAAGTAAAAATATGTATAATAAATAAAATAAAGAAAAAATAACATTATTAGCAAATCATCACGGAAGTGCACGACATAATATCCGCGTGGGGAACAAAATTGCCTGTTGCCGTGATTAATGGATGTTGCTACTCTCGTATGCTTAGAAATTAATGTTTCGCTTTTTTGGACAGTAATTAATTTTGCAATTAAGCCACCTAACTTTGGTGATGAATGAAGAATTTTTGAAGTATAGAAATTGTTGTTTAAAATTGCTGACAATATATAAATGTATTTGCGCAGTAAATATATTAAAAGATAATTAAACTTAATAATTTGGTGCTAAATCAGAAAAACCTGACAGACATTGTCAACGGTGTTTTTCCAGTCTCTCGAAAGATACTTGTTCTTCGGTTTTTTCGAGACAGACTAAGGGGGATGTTTAAAATCCCTTTTTAATAGAACTTATAATCTATATAATAAAAATGAAATGATGATCGTTGGTAACCGCATAACTGGAGAACGGTAAGACCGATTTGGCTAATTTTTTCAAATATTCGTTATAGTTCCGAATGAGGTTCTTACGGAATGGAAAAATCGATAGGTGACGCTGAAGTCAAGTTATTAACAAATTCTATATTTATTGACCAAATGGACTGATATTCAGAACATAGGTTGGTTTGGTGCTAAGAGAGAAAATCACAAAATCTGGACCCGATAGGTGGCGCTGTAGTCAAGTTATTAACAAATTCTATATTTATTGACCAAAATGGCTCTTATTCACAACATATATTACATATGTAGCTCATCGCGCAACATACAGGAAAGGGCAGGACAACGTCTGCCCCCGGGCCAACTAGTTGTACATACATAAATAATTACCGGACTATTCCAAAACACAAATTCTCTTTGCTGTCATAAATAATTCTGCTTGACAGAGATACTTCCTTTTCGACATTCGCGTCGGTAAGGAAACTTCGCTGGCGGATTCTACGATACAAAGAGAAGTGAATCGAACAAGTGAAGGGAATCTCCTCCGATCCGGCGGATTCCACGATAGGGGTGAATAAAAAAAAAACAAACCACTTCTCCTTCGTTTGATAAGAAAAACCCTTGTTAAATTTATAGATACCTGTAAATTATTTTTTTTTCTATTTCCAACAAACCTTTATCAGTGCATTTGAAGTTGAACAGCAATCACTTTTAGCCACTTTATGATCGTCTGTATTTTCTGTTTAATTTGTAACTAATTTTATCTACTTTTTATTAAGTTTATTACCGGAGTAGATTACAAAATGATTGTGTTATAAGATAGAGTGTAAGTAGTTGATTGAAAGAGGGCAGATAAGACGCGCTAAGTCAACTTTACTGCAGTGGGTTTTTGACTTGTAGTGGAAGGGTGCGTTAAGTATGTTTAAGTGTTTAGGGTGTTTTCATTGTATCTGGTGCTGAAGCGAGTGCCAGAGTTGTTTACGAAAATTCAAAGAATCTAATTACAACGTGGAATCTAACTTAATACTCTTTTATGATTCGAGATTGATTTAAGCAGCCAACAAAAAGTATTATTATTAGTACTTACTTAGCTGGCGCTACAGCTCGAGGTGAACCTGGGCCTGCTTCTCGCAACCATTTGTGTGTGCGTGTTATATTTTTGCACGAATGGAAGGGACCTACAGCCAACTCCGAACGGCGAGTTGACAAGCTCAATCGTGACAAATGATACTCTTTGATGCTTGTCAGACATTCGAAAGAGGTGGGCACTGTGAAAAACTTTTAGGTGCTTGCGACGGGATTCGAACCCAAGACCGCTGGCTCAGTAGTCCGACGCACTAACCACTTGCGCTACGGTGCCCACGTTATTTATTATTATTATTATTGTTATTATTATTAAAGACTGAGATACACCGCGACCGTAAGATCTATTGTGCACCCTGCAAGTTCAAGACGAAGGAACATCCCTCTCGTCATTATTTCTATTGAAATTGGTCAAATGGAGCGTCGCTCGCGCTAGCCCAGGTGAGAATTCCACCGATTTCGCTGAGAAATAGCGGAATGAGATTGGTTTCGATCATCTACTGTAATTTGATTTTAACCCCAGCTCTTGAATCTTTTCTGGGTTAGTGACTCACAATCCACCAGTATGTGTTCTGGAGTTTCACTGGACTCATTGCAAAATCCGCATCTGATAGACCTAACTTCCTTCGATGTCCTTTGAGTTTACAATACCCCGTGTTAAGTTATAATTACCCAACAATTTCTTCGCATATCTGTTTGCCTTCTCCAGTGATCGGAGCTCATCCTTTATGTTGTGTTTCCCCATGCCACAGAGGGCTCAGGAGCGTTTAACAAGATTGAGTTGGTCACATCTGTCAATAGCACAGATTTCAGCTTGAAAGATGCTGGTGTAAGTGCCCATGGGTTCGAAAACTTTAGTTCCGGGCCCAGGCACACAAAGTAGCTAAATTAGTATGTAATTCACCAGGCAGCACATCAAGATCTTTGAAATTGATTCAAAATGAATTTTAACACTTCTTAAAATGTCCTGTTGGGCAGATTAAACCATGTGATCAGATAACGCATCGCGTAGCTACAATTTGGCTGTGTCAGCCGTAGTCTCGATCCGCCGTCGTTAGAGCTAGTATCAAGGTCTTTCTTTTGGATTTTTGCAGCAAATTTCTTTATATACAGGGTAGGTCAGTTAAAGTAGAAGCATTTGTTTTTGAAAAGAATAAAAATAAAAAATTGAATAGTCATTTATTTTAGTATACTTGGGGATTTGTTCCAGCCACATTTTGAAAATGGTATCGCGATAGCCTTGACGGCCAAATAAGCTCTTTTTCGGCCTTTTTCATCTTTTTGGCCAATGATTCGGTCGATATGGCGGCGAGTTCCCGTCGTATTTTGGCTTTCAATTGAGCTTAAGTCCTTGGCCTATTTGCGTAGGTATACATTGGACCTCAAATAAAGGTCTGGTGGCGTTAAATCGGCTGATCTGGGTGGCCACTCTTGACGTGCCATTTTTCGATATGAATCGCCCTGGGAACAATGGTCGCAATAAAGTGATTGTTTGTTTAACTGTGCTGCATAAAGCGCGCGTCTTGTTGAAACTAGTAGCCACCCATGCCATTTTCACGAACAATGGGCATCACAAAATCCGTTATCATGACTCGATAACGCTCGCTATTGATGGTTACGGTAGCTCCATCGATCATAAAACCGACAATTTTACTTATTTACGGTATCCATTCAACGAGAAATGTGCCTCGCCTGATATGTTGATTTTTCGCCTAAAGTCAAGTTTGTTTTCAGCCATTTCTATGGTCCATTTGGCAGGATTAAGGCGACGCGGATAATCAGCTCGGTTTAGTTTTTGTGCCATTTGAATTTTGTATAGAAACATCTTCAAATCGCTACGAATTATGCGTCGGAGAGTGGTTCGAGGGATGTCTAATTTCTGAGAACGGCGATAGCTCGATGTCGTTGGAGTCTCCTCAATACTGGCTCGTACGGCTTCAGTATTTCCATCGGAACGTCTTGTTCGTTGTCTGGATGCGTGGCTGGCATTATAGTGTTATCACCTGGAGCACTTTTAACTCCATTTTTTTTTTTACAAAACGCAAGTCTAGCTTTCACTATTGAGAACTACATAATTTAGAATGTACGAGTATAACAATTTTAGCGCGTTCTTTCGCAGTGTACTGTTCCGCGTTATAAATTTCCTTCGACTGACGCCTCCAACGCGGTTATAGATTTGCCCGTGCTTCCACTTTAAATGGCCTACCTTTTAGTGGATAAAGAAAAAATTGTCATTTCTCATTTTTCTATTCACACGGGCTGAGGTTTTTGTTTATTTTTAGGATCGAATGTATACAACAGCCTGCAGATTGCATAGCACTAGAAATAAAGACGTGCTGAATAGCTTGTATATTTCGTTACGATTTTTTTCTCATTTTTCATTCAAATTTTATCTAAATCCCCTGAAGTCCTGTGGAACCTCCTTGAACATCAATCAAATCAACAGCAATACATCCATAAGCGGCTTAGAAGGGTCGTTACTTTAAACAGTTCCTGCTTCTTATTTAAGTGCCCTATTTACAATGGCCGTAATCGTAACTGCCTTTAAAATTGTCACATTAATTTTGTTTGACATAAGCTTAGAGACCAATTATTTTTTTTCGCTACATTTGCAAATGTAACCGCCCAAGCTATTTTAAATTTATCAAACGCAAATTATCCCTACCATCCATCATCATCAGTCATTCTATTAATTTTTCAGTATTGGCTTCCCTTTCCGTTATTATTTTCAACAATTTCTTCAATACACACGTACAGGCAAACAAGCAGACACAATAAAAACCATATTTTCTTCGATTAATATTAAAGCCGGATTTTCGAATAAAGGATTCGCACTTCTACATCGATAACGCATGGAGAAAAAAAAATCGAACTCC
Source organism: Brachyopa scutellaris (assembly GCA_949775065.1). Classification (NCBI taxonomy): domain Eukaryota; kingdom Metazoa; phylum Arthropoda; class Insecta; order Diptera; family Syrphidae; genus Brachyopa; species Brachyopa scutellaris. The sequence goes on from OX459113.1 coordinate 119,652,328, forward strand.
AGTCGCCCCTATTCGAACGAAGGTGCATCAACTCAAAATGGCGCATGCGAACAAATGCATATACCAGCAACGGAGCTTTTTTCGAAATGAACAACCTTCAGTCCATAATGCCGGTAAATTACCTCAAATTATAACCCACCCCCAGCCCATTTCACCACACCTCATCAACATCACATCAAAACATTTAAATGTCAAAATTATGCTCTCCACTGATTAGACAAACTCACAAATGGAGTCCAATTAACTAACACATAACATGGGCTCCATTCGCGCATAGCAAAAGTCCAAGAATAATGACTTGAACTGGCACGTTGACGGAAAACGCCGCGCGGCCCGGCGCTCGTCGCCCTGCGTTCAGTGTGCACAAAGTTGTAAATTACTGGAAATTCTTAACAAAAAAAAGTCAAGTGGTTTTTTTTTCTACCTCTTCACTCCCTTCTGTCAAATGAGCGCGGTATCGGTATCCAAAGCTACTAAAACTGACACAAGCCGAAGCATGTGATCAATTCAATGACGAAACGAAACATGGTGGTTTTTTTTGTTTGACAGGTATTTCGGATTTTTACATGTCAATTGCAAATGTACGAGTTAACATATGTATGTAGGTAAATAAATTTTGTTCTCTTTATTGACGACACAAATGCCCATTTAGGCATGGCAAGGGGGGGTGTCTCGCTTCCTTCGAAAACAATCGAGAAAAAAAACTTTTATTTTGTCTGTGCCTGCGCCAGTATTTTATCTTGTTCGTGTCATGACTGTGTTTGGCAAGTATACAATTTGTGATAATATAAAAAAAAAGGGAAAATATAATTTGTGACGTTTGTCGGTGAACACAATCATTTTGTATTTATCTCTTTCACTCTTTACTGTCTAAAGGGGCGCAATAGCACATTACAGTTGACTGGTAGGCAGTGCAAAACTGTGTGCTGTGCTAAAAAAAGGGGGTTTTACGGTATGACCCCCAAAGTAAGAATATGTTTTCTGATATGTTACTTGGAATGGACATAATAGTTGCTTATATTATTGCTACAGAGAATTGTCTACACTTCTTGGAATTCCAAGTGCGATGTGAATTCCCAATCGAGTTTTATGATTCACAGAGGCTTTAGAAAATTTAATTTTATACAAAAAACAAGTTTTTTTCTCAGGTCAGGTACATACATACATATATACATACATTATGTATGTACATATGTACTTACGTTAGTAGCAAGTATTTATGATTAATTCTTTAGCTCCATCGATCTTTTTTATATTTTTAGCCTTTTAAGTTGAAAGAAATAGCGGTTACAGTTCCCCAAACTCTTACAAATCTTGCTTGTAACGGCTCATGTGTTTACTGTATTGTTCATCCTCTACATGCGCGCTTCTTGAAGACATTGTCAGCTTTAGCACACAAAATGATCACTTTGAATTAGTCAGATCCACCCAAATGGCTGCGTTCAGTTCCCACTCATGACAGTTGGACGTCAAACGTCTGGTCCATGATAAATCTAGTCATACTCGATTTAGCAATTGTTTCAATATTTGGTATGTGCTCTGTATGGCACAATTAAACATATTCTATCGCGACTAAATTGAGCACTAGGGTGTTTGTGTTTTGGCATCAAAAGTAGACGCTCGTGTAAATAAGAATTTCGCTCAATTACCAGAGAAATGTTTTCTTTTTGGTTACAAATAATGATTTAGTTATTTTTGCCAGCAAATCTGGCCAACATAATCTGTCAGCAGCCAGTGGAAATGATTCAAATGATGAATTTGAGCATGTGACAAAAATTAAGTGCGTCAATTTACAGTTATAGCTGCGATGGCATGGCGGTGGTAGGCTAATGCATCAGATTTTGATGAGGGCAGCGCACATTCGATTGTGTCGAGTGACATTTTGTTTGCATGTAAACATATAATTGAGCGTAGCCAATTAAAATTTTAATAATCGACGCCGCAAAAGAGTGGCGCGGGCAAAATTCTGAAGTGGTACTTAAAGTTAATTTGTTTCAAGAGTGGCATAGAAACTGCTGCTGCGACTACGATGGTGGATTTTCGAGTTTTTTCAGTTTTTTTTTTTTTGTTTGTACACTTCAGAATTCGCATAGAACACGATGGTGGATGGATGCAAGTGGTTTGCTGGTTCGCAGTTCGCACTTTTATCGTGCTGTGTGAAAAATTAGACCTAATTTGCTGTCGTTGCACTGCACATGTGAATACGAGTGTCATGTTGGCATTTTGAGAGTACGTTTAGTACGTATGTGTTTTCCACTGCCGATTTCAGTCGATTGCTGTGATTCGATTAAATAAGTTTCCACAAATTGGCGCCAAAACTTTGAATGCGTTTTATTTCGGCAGTGCACACACAACCCCGTGTAACCACATACAAGTAAGTTATCTTGATCGAGATAAAAAAAAAAATGTATTTGTGTTTACATTGCATGTGCTAAATGCTACGATGTTATCAAATGATCGTATTCCAAGCTGCACAAGTGTCACTGCACTTTTATGTCAGTAGTAAAATTTATGTACGTCAGATATTATATATCCAGGTTAAGAATGCACTTAAAACTGTATACTTCAATTTCAAACAGTTCCTACATCTGTGAATCGACACACGAAACACATTGCTTTTTTAAAGAAGAGTTAAGATTTATTTGTCACCTTATAGTTTGAGCTTTCAATTAAAAAACAACTGGAGTGTTATTCTCAGATCAGATTTCCCGGTTCTCTTCATCTATTGAGCATAACATTTCCCTTTCGAGTAATGACTTTGTGCTCAATTACGTCAAACTCAATTATGTACTAACAACATAAAAAAAAAACATCTGGGTGTCCAGTTTTTAAAGTTCGCAGTTTTTTGATACAGCTGGATCGGACGATCAATGTTCGTTTCTATTTGACAGTTCGAATTCGAAATAAATAGAGAAGGGGAGTTTACAATTCAAAGCAGAGGTGAACGTTGATTTTATCAGGAGCAGCTGAATGAAGGCAGTAAGCAATATATGTACTTGAAACACTTTCGTAGCTTAATTTCAGTCAATGCATTTCCGTAAAATCTGCAAATGAATGAGAATTCGGCCATTTTAAACCTACATTAACTCATAGACCGGTGGCGCTACAATTCGGGGTAAACCAGGGCTTGTTTCTCGCAACCATTTGTGTGTGCGTGTTATATTTTTCCACGAATGGAAGAGACCTAATTTTCTTTCGCCGATTCCGAACTACCTTCCTAAAAATCTGTCCCTAAAAATAAAAAATCATTTCATCACAGGATACTGGCTTATAGGTAGACATCCACTAGACTCGGCGTCCTTTAGAGACGAGGAAGAGGAAGAAAGTACCAATCAACTCATTTGTTCAAGCCCAGCTATTTCCCGTAGATGGGAACCAATACTGCTTTAGCAATCTTAGTGACCTAGCACAAACCGATGTCAGAAGATTTGTGTAGGATCAAACAGGAAGTGTCATTTTAAATTCCGCGGCATTGTTAAACTGTCAACATTCAACTATGATTCAACGATGATTTTTGGTAAGTAAAAACTAGAAGGTAATTAAACATGCACAACTCGCACGATGTGTTGAAATAGTGAAAATTCAAACATTGGAAACGTTTCGTAAAGATCCTGCTGCATTTGGTCATCAACAAACGCCTCATCCCACAGCTATAGTGATTTTATTCAATAAATTTGAACGTCTAAGATGAGTTAGTGATCTGAAGACTCCAACTCCAACTTGTGCTCGTCCGACAAGGTCAGCTGAAAGTATCGCCGCTATAGCTGAGAGTGTGACTGAACACCAAGGTCCATTTTGAGACGATTACAGGAATTGTCCCTATCCCCAACCACTTTGCACCGAACTTAGCCTATACATGCTTATATCAAGTTCGCTATTGATTTCAAATAACACATCTTGTTAAATGACCATATATAGGAATTACGGACTATATGTCTCCGCTCCTAGATTTCAATATAAAATATAGGACTAATATTCCCAGCCGACTGGAATGGGTAGGAAATATCTGTCTAAATGACAAATCTGCATTGAAGATCTACTCGGATGGATCCAAGACAGGCGATGGTATACGAGCGGGTATCTTTTCGGGCCAGCTCACCCTGAACGTGTCCTTAAGGCTTTCAGATCACTGTAGTTGTAGTGTATTCCAAGCGGAGGTGATGGCTATTTGTGAAGTTGCTGAGTGGCTTTCGATGAAATTTTCATTTACACCGATAGCCAAGCAGCTATAAAAGCACCCGAATCACCAATTGTAAGATCAAAATTGGTTATACACTGCCGCGTATCTCTAAACGAGATATCGAACAGATGCACGCTCAAGCCTGTACTGGGTTTTTGGTCATTGTGATATACCCGGTAACTGCAAAGCGACAAACTAGCCAGAAATGGTACGAAATTGAGCAATTTTACCACAGTAAGTGAGCCCTCCATGAACCAATAGAAACAATAAAACACAAAATCTCTACGCACGCACTGCAACTGGCTAATAAAAGATGGCGTAACCACGCCACGGAAGACAGACTTGGCCTCAGCTGGATCGACGTAAAACTTACAGCCTGCTAAAAATTAGCAGAGCACATCGGCATCCTAGTTGGTGTATTAACAGGTCGGAATCCTCGCCAATGACTTCTGTCAAGAGGAAGAATCCTCCAATCACCTCCTAGCTATGTAGCTGCGGAGAATATTTCTTTATAGATCTTCAAGATACATATTTCCCCAACGGACATCAATAAAATATGGAAATTTATCCAATTCTCAAAATAGTTCCAAGAGTACCGATAAGAATCGGCTCATGTGGCAACACAATGGACCTTCTTTGGTCTCAGTGAATCCTACCAAGTATGATGATAGCCACCTAACCTAACATAACCTTGATGACCGTATACAAAGCTCCAGATAATTTTCACGAGTAGCGAGGATACATATCCCCAAAGTTTCTCGGTATCACAATAGAGTTCTAAAGGTCTACAGATACTGCTACCTAACCTAACCTATGTATCTACACATTCCGAATGCCTCAACTCTAAAATTGCATTCGTCGCTTAATTGTATCTTTTATAAACGAACAAACACAAAGCAAATCATCGTTCTTAAAATTCCAAAAATTTCTCTATGAATATCAGCACTGCTCCAATTAGATCAATTAAAAGCGTTGCAATGTAAGCAACAAAATATTTCCCATTGAGATGATGAATATCCAATTCAATTGCAAATCTAAATGCATTTGTAAACACGAATTTTCTATTAGTATCCGTAAAAATAGCTAACAGCGAGATAGATTTTTAAAACACCCGACCTTTTTGTACACATTCATTGGCACGGTTTTCAAAAGACCCAAGTCCACTAGTCCGCACAGCCCAGTCGAGTATTGGTAGTTGGTATTTCCGACTAAACCTAATTGAATTTAGAAAAGTGCTTAAAATACTAAAAATATTACAACAACGAAATGTATGTTTACTTGGCGTGTCTCCCACACCATCGCCATGGAGACGACTGTAAATGAATTTACTGTTTATTTTGTCTTGCCATTTTCTTGTTTGCTTATAAGAACGGTGAAGGCAGAAGGGCAACTGGGTGCTGGTGGCAGTGTTCAGCGCTCTACATAGTAGTTCCTGTGACGAAAGAGTGGCTTTCATGTTGAAATGATTATTTATGCTCGTATCTATCAACTGAAAGAGTCATAAAGTGTCAGAGTATCGTAAATTCGGTAAAATGACAAAGGCCCGATAGCATGCAATACTAAATTTGGTAGCGTAAAAGCGAGGATAAACGGTTTTTTTTTTGTTTATGGAACTCGATACTTAAATAAACAATTATTTCTTTAAATAAAAAAAAAAATAAGTGAATGCTGAATTTGCACGTACACTCGTAGTACTACGGAAAGCGAAAAGCCGGCTATATACTTCCTGCTGATTGTTATCAGAAATTACTTTATTTACATAACGTCATGAGGTGGAGGGGGGGCTAGGAATGGAGATGTCACGAGAACGCGCTCTATTTGGATACCAATTTATTTTCAGAATCGTCATTGTTAGCGTTGAACGAGACAAGATTGCAAAATGGGACAAAGATGATGATAAACTTGAGAAGAAAGTAATTAGGATGTCAATTCAGATTTTCATTTCCACTTTAATCTTTTTTTTTAGAGAATAGGTAGAGTGTGCATGACTTACCTTGCGCTTGCACTTGACGAGAAGCAATCATTATTTATTTGATAAATGTTGTTTCTGGGAGACATTTACATTTCAATAGTTCGGCCATTTGTGAACGCATCCCCATTGCGAACTGTAAAATCAGGTTATCGTAGTCAGTCGCGCATTTGATGAGAACTGTATTTATTTTGACAGTTCTCAATGACATTGCTGGAAAAAGGAGAGAAAGCCGCGAACTGAATAAAATTTTTGTAATTTATGATGATTTTATATTTTGTAAATGTTATTCGTATGCCTCTTGATCTGTTTGCAATGTACCTGGCGAGCAAGAGTGCGATTAGACTCGCTGACTTTGGCTACTTCAGAAATAGACGCTATTCTGAGAGAACTTGAAATTGGCAACCTGGAAAGAGGTTGACATTCTATCAGTTCTGGACTTCGCTACACCGTACGAAACGCTGTACCCGGAGCCAACGGCACGGGCTCTGTTATCTACTCGAGCTAACCGGAGCTAAATACGTGTCTTACGGCAATGCCACATGAGTTCATTGTTCCGTGCTCTCATTCGGTCGCGAGCCCTGAGTATAATGAGAAATGTACACACGACGCCTTTTTGGTCACGGGCACTCATGGCACGCGACTGAATGGGAGCCTGGAAAAGGGAGTTCGTCTGACATTGGCCTAAGACTTCCAGACGATTGTAGTGCATTTCAGCCACAGGTCCTAGCTGTAAGAAGAGCGGCGGAGCTGTTGGTGATGAAGCTTATAACAGATAAGGTTATCATCATCTACATCGACAGTCAGGCTGCGCTCAGAGCACTAGAATCGTGTTTCGTTAAGTCGGCAATTATATATAGAAGGAAGCTCAAATCACTAAGCAACAGGGTCAAACTATGTTGGACACTCTGGCGTAGAAGTAAATGAACTTGCAGTTGAGCTAGAAAGGACGGTGAGGGGCACTGCCTATAATGGAACAGCACAGATTTGTGGGAAAATGTCAGATCAAGTCAGCACAGAAATATACAGCCATATTCAATTACAGCTGATTTTGACATTTCTCACGATTCTGTTCTACCTCAAAAGTAGGTGCAGAAATAGTTGTCCAGCACAGAGTTACTGAGCACAAAAAAGATCAGTCTCGGACAGAAACTTTTTTTTACTGAACACCAAAACCTGTACTTTTCTGTACTTTTCTGTCCAGCACAGAGTTACTGAACAGACCTAATGTGTCTTTCAAGTCCGGACGAATGCAGATACTGCAATGACATAGGAATATCGGAGGATATCGAACATATTCTTTGTGATTGTCAGGCTATTGCTCATTTTCGAAAGAAATTTTTAGTGGCCACAATAGAATCTTAAAATTTTGCAGGGAAATTAAATGTTTGGATGTTTGGTTTATGTACCCGGGTACTAGGGGATTGCGATGGGCTCATTATGGTGCCTTTATGATGGCTCGGCCTCATAATCCCTTTCAACCTAACCTAACATAACCCAGTCTCAATCAACCAATCATTAGATCTGTTTAGTGTGTTTTTTGTGATCAAAATGGGACACCTGTCAAATAGTAATAATTTAAAAAGTGGGGGAAAATCTTCTCTTCTTCTTTTTTAACTATTGAATATTTTCACGAAAGACTACATTTCTTTTATTTTTCTAAAAAATAGTGGTTGACATTTCACAAATTGTCATATGGCTGTTTGATAGATGTCCCTCGGTAGCACGATTTCGTAAGAGGGGACATTTTTTTGCCACTCTCATTAAATTCTTTGACACTTCATTAGGCTCTCTCTTCTCTTGATTTTTGACAGATTCAGTAATTTTACATACAATTACTGCACACCAAACAGACCTATTTTCAGTTAACCTATAAGATTCACAAACTACACTGACTAGGGATATGTTCCAAGAAACTATACTTTTAAAAAAGTGATAAAACCAAAGTGAATAAAATTAGATGCTGTTGCGAATGTGTCAAATGTCAAAGCCAAACCCACTTTACTCAAACATTAGCAAAATGAATTATATGTATATTTAACAATTTTCATTATATTTTGCGGCCACGAAACACAGAAATAGAAATAAATATAATCACATAAGCTGTCGGCACTAGCGCGGTACAATGTACATACTCTTATCGCTTTGCTTGAAGTCTTTTAAGTTTCTTAATTTGTGAAGGCTTGTTAAATCGCTTTTAAGATGCCAAAACTAAGCTGATCAGTATTGAAAATGTCTTATCACAAAAATGTATTGACGTCTGAACAGTCGCTGGTAAAATATTTTCATTGACACTTCCTTACAAACATTTCATAATCTTGCTTCTAAATTATTTTCAATAATTTGTTTAATGTTAAACATAAGTTTATCAACGCATAGTACTCGTATTTGCAATCATAAAACGGAAGGCGCAATGCGTCATTCGGGAACGTACGCAACTTGTTTTTTTGTGACATTTGACTGGACAATTTTAGAAAACACTGAATGCTATTTTTGGACATCGATCTTTTATATATATGTTTCTTCTAAATACAAAGAGTCACAATTTTTACACCTTTTTGTACTGGTTCTGACAGTTATAAATGTCACAATAAAAAGCGACAGCTCTTTCGACAGCTATTCTGTGTCTTTTTCCATTCTATGTTTTCCCTATTCCTTTGTAAGTGCTTAAAAAAAATCTATCAAATCTTTTTTCATAGTGCGTTCTCTATTTTGACACTTATTGGTACTAGATCTAGTACTGGCAATGTCGCGGTCAAGGTAGATATGGTTGAATGAAGGTGAGCATCTGTCATCCTGTTAGAATGATAAAGTCTGAAACAGCTGCATGCATCACTCCATGCGAGACACAATAGGTCTGTTTGGTGTGTCTTTTTCGCGTAAGTGATTGATATCTGTCAAATAGTGAAATCCTCTCAATGAGAGAGATATCCTCTCAAAGAGAAAAAAAAATTGAACAAAAGACACCAAACGCTTTTGAAACAAAACCTGTCGATTTGTTTTTGTTTTCCACTACAATAAAGATTATGACATTTCTCAAACTGTCAGATGGCTTGGTTTGACAGAGTTCAACAGTCCACCCCGAGGAAAGGTCTTGCAGATACTTGCAGATTCATCGCAAAGAGAGAGCCATGAAACTGTCATGATTCTATGAAAGTTTAAATCATTTGTATTGCGAAAACTATCGACACAGCAAACAGACCTAATATATTGTGCTATGCAGTAATTTATGACATTTCATCGCATAACATTGCTATCATTGTCAAATGTGACGATTGAACTTCCAGAAACAAATTTCTTTGCCACGGATATTGAAAGACATGATGATGGCAAAGTGTCACTTACGTGAAATGTCGAAACACAAAAATTGCCACGCGCATTTATTGGTCACGGAACTGACTCCGACCCGCAAAAAGTCGAAGTCACTGTGATTGGAGGTCATTCTGGCCTTTATTATCACAAAGTAAACCAAAATTCGACAAAAATGTTGAAGCTCTAAATAAGAGAATCCAAGAAGCTGGTATACTAAGGTGGTCAAGGCCAAGGATGGCGCTGGTTCTGCCTCCCTCTCAATGGCATACGCTGGTGCACGCTTAACCACTTCTCTGTTAAAGGGTGACTCAAATTGTTACTCAAATATCGTCGAGTGTGTGTACGTCGACTCAAATGTCACAGAGGCAAAATTCTTTTCCATACCTCTGGTTTTGGGTAAGAATGGTATTGAAAAGAACTTGGGCTTGCCAAAACTGAACGATTATGAGAAGAAACGGTTGGCGGTAGCTATATCCGAGCTACAAAAGAATATCAAGAAGGGCGTTGAATTTGTGCCTAGATCTTAAGAGATACTTATAGTTTAACCATGAAGTAGTACTCTTCTTCCAAAATTGATATAATTAACGAAATCTATAAATAAAAAACTGAGTTGATTTGAAGCAATGCATGGCATGTCATTTTCTTTACGCATATGTTTCAGGCATAAAACTGACCCGAAACGCCTGCCATTTGTTGCATGATAGCTTTAAACCATCCAAACTGATCAGGAATAGTAAAGTGTAGCTTTCGCATACAGTTGGTTACTTTAATATTCTGAAAATTAAGACCTCAAAGCATAGCATGCCAAACTAAAATATTTCACCACTTTCAACGGTTTTCACTTAATCTTCATACGATATCGAAGTCAGAATCTGCCATCGCCATCACTTTGCAAACCCACCTACATAAGTCGCGATACCATTTACTGACTGACACGTCAGTCCAATTCCAAAGCTATAAATTTCTCCTCCAATCAACTGCAAAACTAAAAGATATCTGTTCAATTTTTAAACGTTACAACAAACAGCCCAAATGGACGGACTTCCACTCGACAGACATTTTCGACCAAAAGTGCCGAAAGAAATACGCCCTCACTTTTCGCTGCATCTGCACTCTCTGATGGCACTTTCTTTAGATTTTTCATTGCTTCACCAAGTTATTCGTACAAATAAAAACGTGCAATATACAATTATACTTAATATATGGCCAACCGAAACATACCATCAAAAGAATCAAAAGAAAACAAGAAAATGAAAATGTACACGAAACAGAATAAGAATAATAGTTTTGTAGAAAATGTTTGGTTAAATGCCAATATTTCTAGACCGCGCACACCACCCACCCAGCCACCCATCTTGCCGCTGAACGATGCAAGAAAATTGTAAATTTTATGGGGAGAAAAAAAAAAGAAAAATTCAAGGAGGACACGAGGGTGCAAGTGTCAAGTTAAATTGGTTTTCTGTTTAAATTTTGTGTATCTATCGCCACCAAATGTCACGCTATAGATACTCCTTTTTTTTTTTTTGGTTCCTTCAATTTAATGAACATCATTTTAATTATGGCCACAAATTGTACCTTGGCTGTGAAAATTTAACAAGGAAAGTTATAAAAATATTTTTGAAATTTGTTTGTGTGAACTTCTACATTTTTTGCATGAATTTTGACGGAAAACTTGACATGAAATGCCGGCAGGAATTTCCTATATTTAGTTGCCATTAATTAAATTCTCATAGTAAATTGATGCTAATGGCGAGCAATGAAAATTAGTGGTTTATGTACGTACATATATGTATATTATGTGTGTACATAAATTATTTTCCAATTAGTTGTGTTAGATATTTTTCGCTTGGCTTTGGTTTTTTAATAAAAATATACTTATATACGTACATTGTTTACATTAATTGTTAGACAATGGGGCAAGGCCAGCGAGCGTAGCTGGCAATATAATTTATCATGTGTTGGGATAGTTTTACGATTGAATGCTTTATTTAGCTTGTGACAGTTTTGGGATTGGTTGCCAGAAGAGACCATCTTTGATCATTTAATTGACAAACAATTAACACTTTTTTTCTGTTCATCATAAACAAAAAAAGAAAAACTAACCTAAAATAGTATTAATGGAGGTGTGCAGTGAAATTGGAGGAAAAGAAAACTGGTCTTCATCGTGCTGTACTACTCTTACAGCGCAAGGACAATTTATTACAAACATCATAACTCAATGTAATTCATTACTCTACGAATCGCATTGTTAAAAGCGTAGATATAGATAATAATTATAGTTACTTCGTGTTAAGATTAGTAGCAATATAACTTGCATTGCATGTAATCACATACTAAACTAATTACATGTAATTATTTAGTTTGGTATTTTTTTCCTCTATAATATCAATTCTATCATACTTGCTGTTCTATGAACCAATTGTGGTTACCTTGAAATCAGAAATGACCAACTGAGAGCTCAGCCATTTGCATCTGGTAATGAGTCATTTTAAGATTGATAGTGATACCACCGTAGGTAATCAAGTGGTGTATTCGGCGTTCTCTAAATCTTACAATTTAATGTTCGTTAATGTGCAATTCCGAGTGAATTGAAAAAATTAATCAATTACGTTTTGTTATTCTGCTTCGGTAATCGATTACAATTGGTATTACTCGGTAATAGCTTCGGAAGCTATTAGATGTTTATTTTATTTAACTAATTCTATTGCTCATATATATTCATATGTACTCGTGCATAATATGTACACAGTGAAATCTCCCTTAGTCGGATATTGAATGTTGACTGCAATATTCGTGTCCGGCTAAGGGAGTTGTCCGTCCAAGGGATTAACCAATTTTTTTTAAATTAACTATCTTTATTTATCGAAACATAAAAAACTCTACTTTATTTAACAAAAACAAAATACGAAAACAAACAAAACAACATAGGCTCCGTGTCAAATCGCTCAAAACCAAATCGCCCGAAATAATAAAAGATCCGCAAAATGTTAAATCACCCAAAAATCTTTGTGTACGATTAAACATTTTTAATTTTGGGGTTACTGAGCATAATGTAAAATTACCCAAAAATATCACAATTAGGGCGATTTGACATCTTCGTTAAATTAAGTTTAAAAGTGTGCTCAAAGCGAATTGTAACAACTACAGTAACGGTCACAGCAGAATGTTGGGTTTTCTTCATATATGATTATGAAATGTAAGTGGAGCTTGACTTTTTGTTTTACTATATCCATTTCTTCAATCCTTTATTTCGAATTAAAGCTGTTTGTCTTTTCATTTCTTACGTCACATTTTTATTACATTTCTCAGTTTTGAAAATACAATGGTGTACTTGGACGGATGCTGAATAAAAAAGGAAACTTTCTCAAATTCGTCAAAGTCCTACAGGATGAGGAATCTACGAAAAGCCGTAATTTCTCTATGTTTATCGAAAGTGGTGGAATTATTGGTACCAAAAAATTGAAGTATTTAACTGAAGAAAATGTGTCAATTTTAATACTATAATAAATAATAATTGAATGATTTGACAATAGGCCCTCCTATACTCATAAGCCCCATTCTTCTTTCGGTGATTTGACATTTTTATTTTTTGGTCAATCTGTCATAGCGTTAAATCGCCCAAAACTGTTGGGCAATGTGACATTTTTCAGATCCGCCTTAAAAAAGCCGAAACACAAAATCGCCCAAAATCACTTTTTTGTGTATTCTGACATTATGCCAAATCGCCCAAAATATACAAAAGTCTAATCGCCCAACCTTTTTTGTGGTGATTTGACATTTTTCTGATTTTTTGGATTTTGGGTGATTTAGCACTGAGCCATGATCCTAACCTGTAACCTGAATTCACGATATTTGAATATTTCTGATTTTTGCAACGTGCTTCTGTATTCCGTATTTTTTCGCCTACCTAAACGGTTTAAATGGGACGATGAGTTTGGGTGTCCACAAAATACAGATTATCTTTTGAAAATATACGTCATATGTACATTGGTTCATATGGCAGTAGTTTTGCTACAAAATTTATATTTACCATAGCCGCGCCAGCGCCGGCCGCCCAGAGGGTACTGTACTAAATTTGATCGTTATTTCTATCATATTTTGTCTTTCCATTAGCACCTGTTGCGACTGTGAGCAAGAAACAACAATTCGGTATGAAACTTAGGAGGAGTTTTTTTTTGTTTTTGTCCGTCTAATGGAAGTAATTTAAATAATTCGATCAAAGGAATGTCCGACTAATGGAACGCAAAATGTATGCAATCTTAAACATAACAGCTTGGTTATGAAAATTCGTCCGTTAAGGGATATGTCCGTTGAATAGAGCTGTCCGTAATGGGAGATTTCACTGTATATGGTAACATATTATACAAAGAGGGCTTTCTGGTTTCCGTGACCGTTTACTTAAAATTCAACTCCTCTTTGCCATCCAGATTATTAAAACTCTGATTTTCAGTTTTAATTCATTTTATTCTGTTTTTCCAGTAGTGTGCATCCACATATGTGCATACTAACATATGTACATATATCACATAAGCTCGAATTAGAGTCAATGCTTCGCTTTGCTTCAATTTCTGGTTGAAATTTACATTCAGTGGACTCTCCCTACGTTCAACTCTCTCTAAGTCGAATTTCTCTCTAACTTGAATTTGTTTCGCCATATTCTATCATTCCCTTCAATTTTCCATCCAAATCCATTCTCTAAGTTGAACTCCCTCTAAGTCGAAACTTTCTCTAACTTGAACTTGACATCTTTTTTCACCCCTTAAGTCGAATTTTGTTTAGCACAAAACAAAATAAAAAACATTACCCCTTCGAAATTCGTATTCGAGTATATAATAACTAACCATAAAGTACCTACTCACTTCAATACCCTTGAAATGTCGTGTGTGCTCGTCGTACTTCTTCCTATTTATATTCTTGGTACCGTGGTAAAAAGATAAAGTTTTTAAAAAGTTGCAATGCAAAAACATAAAAAGCATTGTTATCCTTTTCCTTGTGTTGTTGGACGCATCCAAAACAGGTTTTTCAATGGATACATATAAATGTTTTCGTAAGATTCCAGCTGGAATTTCAAAATCAGTTGACTCTAGGCAATTCAACAGAGCTGCTGCAGTCTTCATTTGAATGTTCGTAGCTAGATCAATTAAAAAAATGTAAGTTACATGAATTATTGCGAAGTAAACTGTGTGGTCAAAAGTTTTGTTTATTTAAAATGTATTGTTTTTAGCTTTAAGGTAAAGGTACAGAAACAGAAAATTTGAACAACAAATTAGTAAAAAACTTCTTTGTTAGTATACTATATTTTTTTTGTTACTAAACAAACGTTTTAAAACAAAAATAGATGTTTCTCTCTATTAGTCGAATTTTTCAAAAACTCTCTTTAACTCGAACAAATCTTGGTATCCCGTGAAAATTCGACTTGGAGAGAGTCGACTGTATTTCGATTGCCTTCAAAAAGGGAATAATTTTTCGTACGAGTATCTATTAAACAGTTTCTATTATATTTGCAAACAAAAAAAACAATCGGTCTACAAGAAAATTTTTTACATGGCGCCTTCTGTCTGAAGAGATATATTTCCATTAGCAACAGATTGTCCATTATATTTAAAAATAGAAATTGTATTCCAAAATATAACAGATAATATTTTTTTTTTTATTTATTTAGCAGCAATGAATATTATGCCATAAACTCGTACCCTTAGGAGTTGCACGTTTTTTTTTGCAAACTTCTTCTTTTAACATTTCGCTGTTTACCAATAAATTTAGTTTGCGTTTGCTAATAAAATGAGCAAACTTGTGAATTATTACAAATTATTAACCAATTACATATATTATAGATTTACCCCGTGAATCATCATCTGCACCAACACATGATATCCAATTTCAAAAATCCAGTGCCAATAATATATCTAGAACTATGTATGTACCTCTGTCAATAATTTAAGTACACAAAAACGCATTAGTCACCTCGTCACATGTTAGCTAGCGCTATCTAAACTCTAAATTGAAATTCATCTTCTCTGTTTCATGTCTATCGATGGAAAATTGTTCAACAGAGTCTAAAATCAATTAAATTGCATACAAAGATACTCGAACGTACTACGTATGCATGCATCAAGTGAATTGAAATTCGAATTTAGAAAATCCCAACACAACACATTGCGCATCGGTTTGATCTGTGTGCACTTGTCAGAGATTTAGAAATACACCCAGAGATATATGCACATACGAGACACCCCACCCCCCCTGCGGGTGTACCGTCCATCTCGCAAAAACAAAAGGGTTGAGGTTAATCGAATGGCAATAGAATAAATCTCTTCTTCCTTCGAACAATTGTCATAGATACATTCGCTGTTGTCTGTTGTAGACAGTGCACTGTAAAGAGCTTAATTGTATTGTGCGTAAGTATCTTTGTATCTCTATTCCTGTTATAGGTATAGATACTTTCGATGAAGATAAAAACACGTATGTCAGCACGAGAGGAATCGAAATCGGGTGGAGTGGGTTAAAAACAATTGTGAAGTGGATTGTCGATTTGGGACCAATTAGTGCAGATATGTGAAAAATTGAATCTTTAAGATGTAACTGAAAGGGGGGCCGGGCCGGTGAATTTGAAAATGAGGAAACCGTACCGAACAACAAAACAAGAAAACAAATTGGAACAGAAGCAGTGGCAGAAACTTAGACTTGGTATATGGGCACTGGGCACTGAGAATGTATATCTCGTAGCTGATGATGGTCCGGCATGTCCGCGCGGTGTTAATTAAATGAATTAAGGTGTTTGCCTGCGGCCAATATAGTGCTGTATCGCGTGTATCTGTCTTTCTGTATATTTTGCTTTTAACAAATGTCTAATGTACTCTGTGTGACTATGATGAAATTACTTTTCGATCGTGACATTTAAATTAGACCAACTGTCCGAGCGAGGAGAAAGATACAAGTAGAAGAAAAAAAAATCCCCTCGCATAGTTAGATAGGTTAGATACATACACACTTGACTTGAAATACATTCCCTCAGATACACTCGAGAGATGATTTATGGAAATAAATTTAATTATGAAAAATAGATAAATAAGTGTGTGCGGGGTGTGCGCCTTTCAATCGCGACGAAGATGAAGGTTGGTCGGATTTGTCAAGACCGCGTGAAAGAGTCTCACATGTGTGGACAGAGACAGTTGTCGTTTTTTTTTCTCTGTTTTGCATCCATCTAATGCGGATGCGTTGATGTCCTGCAATTGAAAAATTTCTTTTTTGTAGCGGGCCACGACACAGTCCGAGATAGATTTAATTTTCGAAAATAGTTCCAAATTGGCGGCAATCCAATATTTTAAATGCAAATATCTTCGATATTTTGTTCGCGTTTATGATAGGTCACAAGACCTGTTTCCTCTTGAGATTTTTACATTTATTTTGAATTATTTTATTTCAGACGTGTCCAGGTGGTGGGTGACGTTTCGTCATTGTGAATTTACACACATGCGTGGGCTAAAAGCAAATTCAAAATTAAAATAATCACATCATGCATTCTTTTATTACCTAAATACTTAATTGGGCGAATGAATTCGTGTACCAATATGATTTTGAATAAGAAGGTGGTTCTTGCGGTAAAGAATTCTGTTAGTCATGGTTAAGAACGCGTTAGCTATGGATCAGTTTAGGTGGCTTTGCTCATTGCATGGAAGTGTGAAAATAGACGTGAAATAAATTGACTACAATCTAGCAACCAATTGGTATCTACATAATATGTATTACGCCGACTTCACTTGCTCTCTACCTTTGCATGTGAGTACTACGAATCTCAGATACTTACCCAGATCCGCCATCATTTGCTTTTACACTTCTGATATATGCTCTTCGGTGGTTATATGCAACTCGACCTTTGCCTAAGAGTGTATTTTTCTATAGTAATGGCAAGAGCATTATTTAATATCTCTGCTCCTGCTCGATGAGCTCATGAATTTTTATTTTATCCCTTCATAATTATGGCCTTAATGAGGCTGCCACAAATGATTGTATGTATTTCTTTTAATAAATATGCAAATGTATAATCGATGTCGAATCAAGTAGAGATGTTTTTAAAAAAACAATAATTTTTAGTTGCATATTTAAGCTTGTCTAAGAAAGTTTTTGTACTTAAATAAATAAATAAATAGATGTGCTCTCCTCTGAGCGCATTTAATTCGCTCTGAATTGTACTCAACTGACATTCGTTCAGCTGTTAAAACAGGAAAGCTGTCAGTAATTTGATGAGCTAAAATGAACTAATGTATGTGATGTGATGATAAATTCAAAATGTTAATAGAAAGAATAAACAAATGTAATGTTCGAAAAAGTTTGCTCAAACTATTTTTTTTGAAGTTTTGCAAATTTGTTGCGATAACTACATATTCCGTAATGAGGTTTGGTTTTTTAGGAGCATGAAAAATGTTTAATTACTGCGGTTTTTTTAAATTTTTTTATTGCTGCCCAAAAACATTGTCCATTCAAGCAGTACTTAATTGGAACTCCTCTTTCTTTTATTACTACTGCACATCTGCGATTTATTGACTCAGATATAGTATGTTTTTCCATGTGGATGCAGGTATGGTATTTCAGGTCCGGATTAGTAAATTTGTTAGCACGTCAATTGACTTTGGATGCTCTCTTGCAATCTTAAGTTTCATGATTGACCAGATATTCTCAATTGGATTGAGGTCAGCTTAGCACATCCATATTGTTTTCCTCGAAGTACTTTTTAGCCTAAAAAATTAAAAAAGAAAATAATAATATAGTTTTTAGTCATGGAAGTTGTAGCTTATTTTAAAGCTACAAATTAGTATTTTTTTAAGAAAAAAGCAAGTTCATATTTATAACATAATTTTGGCTATATGGCTAGGAGCTTTGTCTAATTAAAAAATTAATCTGCAAGTGTCACCAAAAAGCTCTGACGCGGAAGGCTCTAATTCATATTCTAGGACTCGTAGATAGACTGCTGTAGTGTCTTTCGATTCTAAATAGGCCATTCTACCATCTCCATTTCCAGAAAAGCATCCCCAAACCATCACATCTTCAGTTTTGCAGGCTTCCGTTAGAGGCATTCAGAGCTCAGTCTTTCCATTGATTCTCTTCGTGTAAGAATCCTCCCATGTCCAAGATGCAGCTAAATCTTGGATTCGTCAGAAAAGATAACATTGTTCCATATGTCTTGAATTCAATTTAGATGTTTTTCAGCTCAAATCGATCGTTATCTTTGATTCTTATGGGAGTGCTCTAACTCCACCTTTTATGAGCCTTTTCCTCACTGAGCGTTCTTCAAATATTGTGTTGCTCGAAATGGATAATTTGAGATATCCACTAAAGTCTTGAACCGACGCCAATGGTTTTGGAGCACAAAAAACAATCTTTCACTGAGGTTGTCTTTTTTTTACCTCGCTGAGCCCTTTTTTTCTGGTTTTCAATTACGTTGGTTCATCTTGTACGGCTATCACGAGCTAAATGCACCTCTCATTCATAATTACATCGACTATTGTGCACTAATGGAACGACATTTTTCTACATAGTGCAAAAAAATCTCATAAATTCCAAGAACTGCCATCCGAAAGAGTAAGAAAACGTTTGAGCAACAGTTTGCGAACAGCACTGTATACCGACGGTTCAAAGAAAGTTTCAAAAAACATTTTCGTATGAAGGACAGAAAAGTAGTCCATATCTGTCATTATGGTGAATTTATAGTTTAGCTCAGTCCTGCAATTTATTTCTAGATAATTCTTACAAATTAATCGCTCTTTTAATCCATTGACAAAATTCGCTTGACGAAATCCATTATGCATACAAATTGAGCTAGCAAAAAAAAAAGAATGCGTCCTAGTCTACACCCTTGTGGAATGCCATTTCCATAAGCATGGGCTCCAACAAAAAACATGTTTGCTCCCTTTATCTTTAGCCCTGTGGAACGCCACTTTCATTGTTCCTGTTCCTGTGCACTGTGCAGTATTAATTGTATAAACCAAAAGAAATGTACTCAAAAGAAAATCATACAATTTTGTCAAGGCCTACTCATGTTGTTCCAATTTTTCTAGCGTCTCCACCTGCAAGCTGCAACACGTCAAAGTGTCTACCAAAAATATATTTCGTACATATGTATGCCTAATTTGCCCTGAAACTGAAAACAGTCATCCTGTTGAAAATTATAAATAATCAAAACCAAAACCAAAAGATTTTCGGTCACATGTTTGCATATATTTGAAGTGAAAGATAAAAAATAAAATAACATGTGCACATGTGCCTCCGCTGTTCGAAATCAATTAACGTGAAAATGCAGACTAATGCCTCGTGATTGTTGCTAGATTTACGCATAGTTAATTTTCTGCGATCTGCGGTTCCTAATGGTGTTTAGTTCTTTTGCTTTTCATTTATATTTTTAACAAATACATTTGTAAATTGGTCGTGCAAAAATAACCAAACCTAACAGATACGCCAAACAATGCGGTGTTGATTGAGATTTTTTTTCTTTTCGTAGGTGCTGGCAATCCCCCCCTCCTAAAACCCACCCCTTACATCGTTCTCGCATCTAACAACTCAGACAATTAAGCAAGATATTTACGTGTGTTTGCGGATACACTTGTATGTAAATGTTTTGTACGAGTAGTGTAAGAGGAGAAGAGTCGAGCGTGTCAAATGTTTATTTTCGATCGCTAAATTGGTTTGAGGTTTTTTTTTATAGAAATAATAAAAATACATTTAGTAATTCATCATCGGTAATGTTTTGTTTTACGGTGTTTTTTTTTTCAATTAAAAAATACGATAGATATAAAACTATCTAAGATCTTCGGATTGAATCACAAAGTAGGAAGACGCTTTAACAGACTTGGTCTCCATGAACCGGATAAATCTTGTTGACTATAGCCACGGACATATGCGATGCGATCAACATTAAACGGCGGATGGAATTTATTAAAAACTTTGCGATATTTTTCCCGCTTTGGGGTAGTATAGTGCAGATAACTACGAGTAGCATGAGCTACACTCGTTGTCTAAAACATTTGTTTATCTTGCCGGCTGCGTCGGCATGCTGGGAATTGTTCTATATTTCTTAATGTGGAACAAAGTGTGCAGGGTCATGGGAATGAGTTCAGATCTACAGTATGCATAAGATAAAAAGTCTTCCTTAATCATAGGTAGCCATGACAGATCTATTTATTATAAAAAAAAGTAGTACAACGTGTTTCAAGTAAATAAGTCCGCATTCTGCAATTAGACTGCGGACCTTGGGTCACTTCAAAGACGAAGTGCTCACGGGACACAAAGCCATCTGGAAAGATGTCTCAAATTCCTCTGGACTTGTCAGCAACCCAAGTGTTCTCATAGAGAAAGAATACTCATTTAAGACCGACTATACAGTCAAATTCACCAGCCGTGAAAACTGGCAACAAGGCACAGCGATCGCTGAAGTAGGAGGCATAGTAATATACACGGACGGATCGGATATTAGCGGAGAATCGGGAGCTGGTGTAAACTGTCTAGATCCTCCGATAAATCTATTCATTTACGTAGAACCCTCAGTGACTGTTTTTTGAGCGGAAGTGTTTGAAATACTCAGGGACGTAGGCAAACTCGTAAGCGCCAACACTAGAGACACTTGCGTACATATCTGATCGGATAGTCAAACCACGCTTTAAGCACTTACATACCCCAAAACTAACTCTAAGTTAGTGAAGGAATGTAAAGAAAAACTCAATACCCTTGCGAGATCCTGCACGGTGAATGATTGGCCTGTATACGGAACACATCAATTTGAACAGACAGGCAAACAGACTCGGACTAGTGCAGCATAGCATCTGCTCGGGTTGCGTATTGTCCTGCTTAACGCTCAATAAGGCAAAAATACCTGGGAAGACATTACTTACATCTTTTAATTTCTTGAAAACACTGGAGTTCACACGACAAACAGAGAGTTTTTCTTAAATAACCCTTCATTTCTACAATTTCCTAACCCTTCGTTCTCAGCACAGTTTCTGGGGGGAACACAACGGGCCGAGTCGTGGTCTACGTGAAGAGGAAATATTTCCTCCCGCCCTCGCAAACCAATACAACAATCCGCATGAAAACACGCGTACCAAAAATTTTTATTAAATTAGTTCGGACACCCACCAACTTTAGAGTTAAGTTTCAAACCAATGCATAAAATAATCAATCCTTCCTTATTACTTTCCATTAAAATAGTGAGAATTAAATATTTAAAAAAAAGTCACGCCTAGGAATCAAAGAAATATTTATCACAACAAACTGAATTTCCAATAGAAAACTGCGAAGTGAAAGTAAAAAAAAGCACACCTCAAGCAGCCTTCGCTGTCTACTTAAATGTTTATTAATACGAAATAAAAATATAAGAAAATCAAAATCAAAACAACAATCGCACAGATATATTTGTTTATTTTTAATTAAGGAATGCAAGCTATAGAAATATATCCAATTGAAATAAACAAAAATAAATAAAATAAAAATTAGAAACACTGGGTGATGCAGTAAGCGAAATTTAAACAAAAAAATGTATCTAATAACTTAGTCGTATGTATGCCAATTGAATACAAAGCGGATATGTTATAGTTTATATTTTATGTCATTGTTTATTTAGTTTCATTGCCATGTGTGTCATTCAACTGTACACAATTTTGTTTCAGAGGAAATCTAAGCTTGCTAAATCTCAGAAATGAGACTCGTATACAAATATGTAAATACACATGTATTTCTAATGAATCCTCTAATTCCTCAGATGAATTCTGGATAAATTTTAGTTTCAATTATATGCCCAATAAAAAAAGTAGGTTGACCAGTTCAAACTTGAGAATCGTTCGTCATCAATTCTCTGGTTACTAACTTAACTTTTAAGGAACCATTAAAACGTATCTTATTTCCAGTTTGATTTTCGGTGCAAGTTTCTTTTTAAGTGTTTCGTACCCAAAAATGGAACAATAATGGAATCAGTTCGGTGTCTGTCCGTTTTTCTGTCTGTCTGTCTGTCTTTCTGACTGTCTGTCTGTCTGTCCGTCTGACACAGGCATTTTTCTCAGAGACTATTTGACGTAGACCATTTAAATTTGGAACACTTGTAGCAATTAGTGGCCCAAATACAGACCCAGGACTCAAAAAGCTGAATTTCGACTTTGGGGAGTCAAATGGGAAGATAAAAAAAAATGAGGTCATCGTGTATGGTATCAAATGGAAGTTCGTCAAAACACGAATTCAAAAATGTATGAAATATTTTTTTGTGTTACTTTTTTCTTAACACATTTTTAAAAAAACGTCAAAAAATTGCTGTCCCCATACATTATCTCTAAAAATATCGCTCAGAAAAATCTGAATAAAATCACGAACATTTAGAATAAGGTGTAGATTGAACCAAAATTATCAGGACTGCATTACGTTCGACGTTCGTTTTGATTTTTTTTGTTAATTTTTTTTTTTGTAATTTCACCTTCCCAACTGTTTACATATCCTAAAGTGACGTAATCATTTCCCAATCTAATCAAAGCGAATACGCGAAGGGAAATTTGTTTGATTGAGAGTAAAAGATTGAATGATTGCTCCCAGAAATATGCCACACGGGTATGATTATAGGGAAATTTGTTTGTGTGGGACTAAACATTGAATGGTTGATTCTAAAAATATGCCTCACAAATCAGCATTGAGCTTATATACTTAAACGATTGTTATAAACCAACATAAAAGAATCTTGATGGTTTCCTATACTTATAAAAAAGGCATCTATCCTTTTACTTCATTGGAGAAAATTGAATTTGTGTACAGCCACAGAAAGAGAGACAAAACTCCAAAATTCCACGCATGGAGATGCGCAAATTTCTTGTATTCTTTATTTTATGTTTTGTGTGGATGTATAATTATTCTTCTGAGCAGATGAGAAAGGACATCAGATAGGTGCTTTGTGTACATAAATCTATCAACAAACTCGTTAATGTGTGTATGTAAAAATACTCATTGCGCAAGTGCGACTTGAAATTGACCGGATTTTTTTTAATTTTTGACGCACTATTTGCACTTTAAGTTAGATTGACTTGACTTTTGTGCTACTAAATATCAGAGCTAAACGGTTCCAAAAGTATTTCTCTCCTGTCAAACATCAGACGTCAGAATATGGGTTACTCTTTCAAAGTACCCTTCTCCATCTTATGAATGACGTTTGTCAACTATGAACATGGCATCATCCAAATAAAGATATGAAAATTATTTTAAACGGGATTCTATATAAGCCAAATAAAATTTCATTAAATAAAATTACCACCCTGTTTTATGGACAACAATGTATGGCGAGGTGAATAATTAAATGTTTCACTTCATGTTACATTTAAAAATAAATTAAAATTTTATATCCGAACAGAAATATTTTATTAGGCGATTGGCTAAATTAAACAAAAGGAATAAACGCTTTCCTTCATCCATTGCACATTCACACCTCCATGACAAAAAAAAAACAATGGATATAATATTTTTTTTAAATTTAACAAAAGTCAAGAATGCAAACATTTCAAAATTTTGACAGCGCAGTGATTGTCGGTCGTTTCACACGCATGGAATGATTTTTATGGGCCCTGGCAGCGGCTGCTGTTGGATATACAAACGGCGGGCAGCAATAAGAATTGTCCGTGTTAATACTAAAGTTTAATTTTAGAAAATATATTCCGAAATTTTTAACAAAATTATTAGAAACAAAAAAAAAAGAAAATTTCTTTGACATTTTCGAAAAGAAAAAAAAAGTCGAGTTTTGAATGACGCGTAGTAGAGGGTGTGATGGAAAGGAGAAGACATTTGACATTTGAAATATTTTTTTTTCGTTTACGACTTGCGAAAGCTTATATTTTACGATTTTACGTAAATTAATAACTAGTGCATAGAGACTTTTATCCAAATGACATAATAAATTTGAAAAATTGCTGTGTTTTTGTTCAGTTTTAACGGTCATCATTTTATTGTTAGTTTATGACAGAAAGCTGGTGGGTGTGTATTGTAATACATTCAGTTTTAACGATCGTGACAGCTATATGGTTCATAAAGTTTATGTTGGCGTGCCGATAGAAAGAGTACTGTCCATTTTGACAGTTGATCAGAAATGCAATACGGCAGCTTACATGTTATGACTATAGAACAAATAACGTTTTTCGTTTATATTTAATGTCCTGTCTCTCCTTATCGAGAAAGCTTAGATCATTTCAAGAAATATTCGTTACCTTGAAGATAACTTGATCAAAGTGTATCTCTCTCTAGTTCAAGGTAAATTATTTTGATTAAAAGACACATAATATATTTAAAACAAACAATTCTGTGGCATTGAGACAAATCCCATAGAATGTATTTAATTTCTTTTGTGTCGAAATCCGTAATCCCTCGATTACGTTTTTTATTTATTAAAAAAAAAAACAATCCAAGAATTCCTTCTCTGACTTATGTATATTGCTATTTTTCTTTTTTATGATATACGGTTATATTGTATTTATTTAATTTTCACAACGAGTCCGCCTCCTACACTGTAACATGAAAATTGGAAATTTTACATTTCGTTTATTTATCTTAGATCAATTTGTATCTAAACAAAAAAAAAATAATTGCGCGCTCTTTTGTTCCATTTAAAATAGGTTATTCGGAAGTGAATCATTGGTTGAAAATCCATGGTCAGCGGGCATACCCATAGAGTAGATTTTTTTAAATAAGTTTTTTTTTTTTTTTTGTGTTAAATTTAAATTTTGAATAATTATGTGGTAAAAAAAAAAATTATTTATTTTCATCGCTTTTCTCGTAAAATATTAATCATTAAAAAATAACAAAAACGAACAAACACAGAAGAAGACATTTTTGTAAGCTAAAATATTCCGAAGGTAGAAAGAATATTTTATAAATTTGCCTCGTGGGATGGCTGAAGAAAATAGACACGAGCAGAAATAATGTAAAGTCACAAAAAAGCGATGTGAAATGTCGGCGACAATGCCTCGGTGACTAATTGCAGACAACATATTTTAGACAGCAACAACGCATTGGGGAGTGTAAAACATTCTAAATTTGCGGAAATTGTTAGTCAGTTCGGAGGCAAAACTTAGCGGAAAAAAATCATCCTATGACTGAGGCTTATCTGGGAATCGGAGCATTCGAAACAGACACAGAGGTATTCCAAATAAGTTGGAGCTTGGAATATTTTTTATTTATGCCTTATTCATGTCAAAAATTCCCAGCAAATTTTATTTCATCTGTCAGAATGTTTCACATCAGATACTGAATCTACAACTTTCCTCTCCTTTCTAATTCAAAGCAAAACTAGAACGCTCTGTATCGGGTCAGAGGAAATCGACAAAGTTTAATAACTGTCAGTTTGACATTAAAATGACAGATGTCTCCACAGCATTTTTTTTTTTTTTGCTTGAACGTTTTTTATCCGCACTGTTCTGCATTTCGAGTGAAAGTGGATTGAAATCGAATATGGAATTCACTGGAAATGGAATTCAGTGTTCTACATTCCGAGTGAATTCAAATTTTTGGAATCCACTTCGTTCAAGTCTATCTTGAACACCCAGCTACAGGGTGTTTAAAAAAGATCATTGAACTAGGTACCAACAGCTATTCTAGTACAACTTCTAGTGTATTGAACTTAGAGCAACCAAGGTGAGATTGTTTCATATACAATTGATTAGTGCTTATTACAGTTCAAAACTATTACCATCCTTAATTTTGTTTTCGAGATATTGGTCTTCAAACACAGGTTTTTATAATTTTTTTTAACCAATTTTAGTGAAAATCGTATTTGTCTCGGAAAGTGTGCTTATAATTTTTTTTTATTAATATTATTTTCATGTGTCATAACGTCACCTACAAATTCACTGTACAAAGTTTTTACCTGGGGCTTATAATTTTCTTGGTATTAAGTTAATTTAGTCACAAGAACATGTAAAAGGAATGTACTATATTAGAAGTAGCATCATTTTCATGGGACAGGTCTTACTTGAATACTACAAACATTCTTCACCTTCACCTCTGAAAAAAATATAATGTTTTATTTTGTTTATAAAAATGTTTAAGTACAATTTCTTATCTTTTTCCATCCAGTCGTTGGAAGACCTTCACTCTTCAACCTTTGTACTAGCTATAAATCCTTTGTCCCATTTAACAAAACCCTTTGCAAAATCTTGAATATCATACATGTACATAATTCACAAGAATACTCTCTTGCCTCTAATTTTTGTGTTTTCCCCTATTCAACAAATCAATTATTTTAATACACTAATGAAAGTCTTATTTATTTACTCATATTTCTCAAAATGATTCTGATCATCAAATTATTTAATTAATTCACTTTACAACGGCATGTGAAATCAATTCACGTCAAGAATCACAAGTGAATGCAGAACACGCATTTGCAGTTGTCATTTCGAGTTGAATGTAGAACACCAAAATATTCACTTTTGAACATTCAATCCACAATTCATAATTTCGTTCGGAATACAGAACACCTTATTTCAGTTTTGGTGGTTGTATTCACTAAAAAAGGAATGCAGAATAGGGCGGTATATCTAGTTTTCGGTTGCAATTTAAAATTAAAATAAAGTGGCCAACTGAGCACACATGTCTATGTGATATTATATCCGGCTCGAAGGACCAAAATATATGTACCATTTGACAATTTTCTTGCATTTCTTATTGTATGTTCCTTGTTTAATGCTTACCCGACAGTGGTTAGTGCGCAAGTGACAATCGGGAGCCAAATTACATTTGGTGCAGCGGATAATATGTACCAAGAGAGTAATGTTTCATATGTAAGTACTTTATGTACATTGATAAGACATTTAATGAAGTGTTTTCTGCTAACATTGAAATCTAAGATTTACATCCAGAATTACAGTGTCGCATAGAAGAAAAATATATTTAAGAAATGCAATGAAATTTACTATCTAACGCCATGTGTTTCATTGAAAAAATTACAACGATACTCGACTATGCTATACGTACTGAATCTGTATTCAGTGGTCGGATTAGATAAGACAAAAAACACATAACAAAACGTAGTAAAATTAACGTCAACATATCATGTGTGGTGCTCACTGGTTTTGGTGTAGTTTTAGATGGTTATCGCAAGGAATATGGAGAGTCAATTTAATCATCCCTTGAAGCCTCCTTATGGTACAGAAGACAGTAAAAAAAAACTACGACTACTGCTCACTTCTTCAGATGTGATCCAACATAGCGCATCCCCATTCGATTGTTTCCCCATACTCTCGCTTAAGAATTCTCTATAATGTTCATGTGACTAAACTATCACTAGGAAAATTCTGTGCCCAACCCACACAACAGTCTTTAACAACACGAGCTTATCTCACCATCATTGACTAATCAATCAATAAAGAGAAGAGGCGTTTGAAGTCACCTCCGCTAATAATGGTTCTTTTTACCAAATTATTTACCTATTTCTATCTCCAGGTATACAAATCTTGGGATTTTCCAAAAATTATAATTAAACCCGTCGCGTCGATAGAAAAAAGAAACCAAACACTTCATGACAAAAAGTATTCAAGAACGTAAACAAAATTCACAAAAAGCCACTCTAAGATAAAATAATAAGTATCTGAGAAGCTAAGAGGCATTTACCAGCGTTATTGACAGTAATTGCATTTTTTTATGGACTTTTCCATATTGCTGGGTTCTCTTGAATCCATGTGCCAACAGATCCGCCCCCAAATGGTCATTCAGTTTCGCGTGTTTCTGCTATAAACCACGTCTATTGTATCAACGTCAGAGATATTAAATTTGTTCTCAAGCAGCGCGTCAGAGATACACAAGAATACAAAAAAAAAAAAAACATCCTCAAACTCACCTCGTATCTAAACACATTCTTTTCGAACTGACGAAATTTTACGCTACCGAAGACGACGCCCGAATCCTAAAACAGCATACGCCAATTCGAATCCCATTGAGGAATACGATTTCCTGCGGGGCAATACTACGCCCGCAGAAGATACTCGCTTAAAAAAAACTGCGTATCTACGTCAGACTGTGTTTAAAATTAGAATTTTTAACAAAATCTTTATTTATAAAAATTATAGTGAATGCGCAAGTAGAAACAATAAAATAAATGAAACCGGGCGAAAAAAAGCAACAGAAAAGACCTAATTAATTGCCCACCGCGCAAGGAATGGACGGGGGAGGCGAGACTTCGCTCATAAAATAAAAACAACGAAAGTAAAATTTATATTTTCTGCGCTATCTCTCGTCATGACAACACGGGGGCTCACATGATTCGAAATGCGTAATGCCTAGAAATTCCAAAGTAACACACAGGAGTGGGTACGCACCTGTAGTGGTGGTGGTAATGGTGCCTGGCATTAATGAATTATTAACACTTAAAACGTTCAACTAATCTTATCATAGATATATACGATTTGAAGCAACCGACATAACGCGACAGCTTATATGAGTTAATAGGCGAAATGTGTTCGCAGCGTTGTGTGGTGAAGGTGGTAGGAGTGTTAATCTCAAAGACATGTTGTGAAATTCAAAAGAACATATTGTAAACTATATCTATGCTTTTAGGGGGGATGATAGGTTTTTCTTTAACATTTACCTAGGTACGATACTTACGGGTAACCAATGTTAGAGAGGAATTTCAATAAAACGATCGATGCGTGTCGAGTTTTCAAGCGTTTTTAACTTAAATATACTAACTGGGTGCCACTGGCCATTCGACCCCACTGATCCACTTGAAATAACAGAAGAGAAGGAAAGATATTCGGTAGGAGTATTAATCTCAAACAAATGTGAAATTTAAAACAAAATACTGTAAACTTTATCTATGCTTCTAGGGGCGATGACAGTATCAATCTTAGTGGTGTTTTTTTTTAAACATTTACGAATCCGACACTTGTACTTTATCCAATTCAATAAAACACATCGATCTGTCAGCGTGTCCAGTTTTCAAGAGATATTAAATTAAATATCCATTCTAGGTGCCACTGAATATTTGACCCCACTGACCCTTTGGAGTCGGATATTCGATTGATATCTGCTTCTGTCAGAATGGCATATTTTTACAGTTCAGGCGATTCATTAAAACTCATCTTGTGAATTACGTCCATTCAGCTGACCGTTTCTAGGTTTTGATATATAAATAAAAAATTCAGTTTTAAAAACTTAAACCCGACTACGGGAAAAACCAACTAAAAAGTACGAAACAAGATGAAACGTAACAATGATTTTCAGAGTACAGCTGTGGTCGCATGCCGCTTTGTCCAATGAATGCGCAATTATATGAATATGTTATTGTAACGGCATGCGACCACGGCTATACTCTGAAAATCATTGTTGTGTTTCATCTTGTTTCGTACTTTTTAGTTGGTTTTTCCCGTAGTCGGGTTTAAGTTTTTAAAACTTAATTTTTTATTAACAACTTTTTAGTTTAAAAAAATATGTTGTGTATGCACATATAAGTAAGCAATGTCGTGTTCTACTTGTCAAACCCTTTCATTTGATACCCATATTAGGGATGTAGTAAAGATAATGGAAATCCACCATCTTGGGGGGCGTCCGCCATATTGAATTTAGAATAATGTCATATCGTATTATATTCTACTCGCCAAGCCCTTTCATTTGATACCCATATTAAGGAGGTAGTAAAGATAACAGAAATCCGCCATCTTGGGGCTTCCGCCATATTGAACTTATAATTACGTCATATCAAAACAAACAAACAAACCCAGCCTGTGAAAATCATAACCCTTCCTCTGCTTAGTCGGGTAAAAAATAAACTGTCAACACCTATTTTTGAAACATAAACATTTTGGAAATGTTAAAAACGCTAATAATACGCAAGACTGCCTAATATTTTAGAGTTCTCAGAGTCTGTCTTGTACTAATCATGTGCCGCTAACTGTATTAAATAAAATGCTTGTTAATGGCTTATTCGAATCAACAGTAAAATACTATTTTTGGAACATCTAAGAAAAGCCTAAGCTGTCACTCGTAACGTATTAAAACATCACATAAAAATGCTGAGCCTTTGCAAAGTGATTCATACTCGTAAATTGACACAAGCTATTTCGACTACTTTTAGCTGTCAAATGAGGATCAGAGAAATGTGTAGACAGCAGTAAAAGAAAACATTACTAAGTAATTCAGAACCGTTAAGTCGACAACGATAACTGTGTTCGCCACGTGACTATCTTCGGCACTTGAAAGCGATTGCTCAACGTGAGTTTATTTTTTTCAAAATGGTGTCTAAATTGAAATCTAACCTTAAACATTTTAGGCATAACCGAAGCACAAAATAACTATCGTGTCCTTTTATTGCAAATAAAAAAGGGAATTTTTGAAGGTAAAACGGCGGACACTGCATTGCGCTTTGATTCTATCTTCTCTTAAGTACTGGACACAAAACGTGTCAAGAGATTTATCCTATTTTTGTCAAATCGATTTACACGGAACTTGCAACACTTCCAAGAACCGTGTGGAGTACGAAATATAAATGTCGAAAATTGTCATAAGAATAAATTATTTTTAGTAAATCACAGAAGAACGTGCGCTACTGCCTCGTGAAATGCTTCATTGTAAGTTAATTTCCGAGAAACGATTTAACGCGTGCACCTAACTGTTGGCTACCTACTTATTTGCGGGTTTTAAAAAGCGATAAATATCACCACTTTGTCACACTTAATCATTCCAAACACTGAAATTGACTGCCATTTGCAAACCACAGCAGCATGACACAAACTATGGCTAGATTCCAAGAAAACAAATCGCTGACGTAACGTTCTCGTCAACGACGACGCGATCTGCTCTTCAGTCCTGTGACTTTTTAAAGCATTCAAATGCTAACGCATGTGCTGACGTTTTTGAATGACATCGTCAACGTCATCTTTCAATTTTTATTTGTTTTTAGTTTTTGTGTGTTTCACAGAAGTTGAAAACACAATTTTCCCCTCAGATTAAAAATTGATTTTCTAACAAGAATTGAGAAATGTCAAAATTGATGTGAATTTTTGACAGACTCATGCCTTTGGTTCTTTTAACCATTCTGAAGTTGCAAAGTATAAGTGTTGCTGTCAATTTGACAATTCCAATTAACTAAAATCGATAACTTCAGTTCAGTCATTGTAGAAAAGTGAAGGTATGTATATCTCCTCAGCGCCCTCTGTCTTTTGTATTCCAACATTAATCTCAACTTATAACGTCAAATTGAACATTAGACACGTTTTTCCAAGTCAATCGTGACGTCAATACGCTTTCGAAAATCAGCATTTTCACTCAAACAATGTACACAGGCTCTCACTTAGCCATTACAACTCTCCACCCACCCGTTTATGACATCCTTAAAAGTGAATAATGTCCTCGCATTAGCTTTCCTCTTATTTATCGAAATGGGGGGAAAAAACAAATTCCTTTGACAAATACTCGTACACATTCACCGTAACGTTTGGCGGATGAAAACTATAAATTCTGAACTTTGCTAATGTGGCAGAAAAAAGGAACCATCGGAATTGCTTTGCGGCTCCACAAGTCACGGCACGGCAATAAAAATTCGGTTTTTGAATGATTCTATCGAATCCTTTAAGTGCAGAGTTCTATTGATTTTGCAATAAGCGGATGACATATGGATATGGTTAATCGAAGCGGAGCCTTTTATGTATCTCATATTTCCCTAGGCGTCCTGGGGGACAATGAAAAATGCAAATTCGATAGAAATAATGTTTAAAGGAATATTGGAGACGTTGGGGTGGGAGTTGTTTGTTATTTTGTTGATTTTTTTAAGGAGCTGGGTTTGTGGAAAATTGAAAGCGTCGGGAGGCTCATTTTGGTTGGGATCACCACGTAATCCCGAACGACTAAAATCTCGAACGAAAACAATCTCGAACATTTATTTGATAAATCTGGAAAACGGAAATCTCGAATGGACAAAATCTAGAAAGTACAAATAACTTGAAAGACTTTATCTCGAAAAAAAATCTCGAAAAAAATTTGCTTTCTAGATATTTAAAATCTCTTCATTTTACTGCAAAAGCAATTAAAACGCGTCCAAAATGTAAATTCTGCAACTTTTTGAAAATAATAAGAATTTAACAAACTTTCGGCAAAAAATTGTTTTTTTTTTTTCAAATTTACTGTTTTTGTTTTATACTAGGAATAGAAATAATTCTGCACATCACATTGTGTAAATAAAATAAAATAACTCATTTATTTACTCAAAATATATATGTACATTATAAATGCATTGATATTATGTAAATATTTGAAACACAAGTTGTAGGCAATGCGCCTTAAATATCCCATACAACTCTTTTCTTTCAATGTTGGGACTTGCCCTAAAAACTTTAAGCGTCACCCTTATTTCGTGTTCTTGGCAAGCTTACTTGTGCTTGTTTATTAGTTTATATACATTTTTTTATAAAACAATGTCCACGTCGACCGGATTTTAGAAGAACTGTTTATATTGATTAAACTTTTTTTTTTTTTATAATTCACGCGCGCTAAAGGGGTTATGAATACCCTTAAAATGTCTTGCACAGCGCGGGCCATAGGGAAATTTAGGGAGGATGAAAGAGGAGATACCGACTTATTTGCAAACACTTTTCTATACAAATAAATCTAGAATTGATTATAATTTTTGAGACAATGGTAATAATTCGAGCACGCGGATTGTTATCATTATCTCAAAATATCAATTCGAATTTTTTTTTCGAGATTCTTTTTTTCGAGATTTATATTTTTTGGGATACCGTGGTAAACCCGTGTGGGTTTCTGCTTCCAAATTCTACGCATTTTTTGTGATCTTCTAGAAGATGCCTTGCTTGCCTCATGCACCTCCTGGGGTGGAAAGACTCAAACCGACTGAACCTCTATGGGGCTCTTGCAGCGTTGCTGTTTGGGACGCTTTTGCGTCATTTTGATGCTTTTTCGGCGATGGCACCCGGGACCCCGCTTTTCAATAAAACTCCGATTTTGACGCATTTTGAAAATATGGGACCCTTTTTCAATTTATTTTTATTTCATGTTTCTTTTACTTGTAAACCATGGTATTTTACTCTTAAAACACACCCATTTTGTTCAACCAGTGATGAAATCAACAAAGTATTTTTGTTAGTCAGAATTTCCCTTCCAAAAACTCGTTCTGCATACATGCTTTTTTTATCTTTGTTATTTTTTCTCAATATTTACTTTATTTTAAGTTCAGCTCAGATACAGTTTTTCGAAATATTGCATTTTTTCATACAAATATAAGTGGGACCCCTTTTTGCTTCTGGACCCCTTTTTTGGACGCTTTTTTAAATTTTCTCGCGGCAACTCTGGCTCTTGTCACTAATGGCTGTAACAGGGTTATGTCCTGTTCTCTCATTTTTATCTTTAGCACTTTCTTAATTTAGGCGCGCACTCGGTTCCAGTTCTCTTATCTGCGACCTCAATCTTTTTCTTCCTCTTAACCACTTTATGAATTTAAAGATGGTGTAATTTGTGTCATCCTGGGGTTTTCCCATTAGGTGTAACTATTGGTCAAAGTACCCGTGTCCATAGAGTTTACCCATAACATTGTTAACAGTCACAAATTTGAAATAATTATTACTAAGAACAAATGTCAATCTGGCAGACGGCAAAGCCATGCGCTAACGATTTGTGTAAACTTTTGTAAGTTCTTAAGAGAAGCAATAAATCAAAATCTATCTATCATCTATCTATCTATCTATTGTAAACAGTCTGTAACAGGAACAGATAGATCTTGGAATCTATGGTATCTGCTTTTGCTGAGCAAAACAGATATTTTTTTAAGCAGATAAATGACTTCAAAATGCTTAAAACGTTCTTTGAAGGTTTCTAGGGGATAAAAACCGAGAGAAAAATAGTGAATTTCAAATTTGTTTATTGCATGAAGATTTCGGATGGATAACTGGATATTTGCTCCTTATATTGGTGAAGGTCAACATCCAAAGATGCACTCTTTATCAGCAAAGGCAGCACTTTCTAGATTCTGTGATGTTTAAGGTATCCATACTCGAGTTTTAACTAGAAGGCAGTGGAACCGTTCGCAGCTGGTAAACGCTGGATCAGTGCATTGTGCCAATCGGAATTTAGAAATGTCCTTAATACACGCCCAAAATAAGAAACATGAACTTATTCTGGCAATGGAATGAAGTGACACGAAAGACGGAGAAAAAAAAAATGGCAGAAGGCCGTGACAAATATTGAAGTTAGTTGGGGGTTGATTTTATGCGAGCTATGCACGAAGAGAGCATTGTACTAGTTGATGCGATGTTCTTTTATTTGTACTAGAAATGTTCGCCCGTAGGTGGCAACAACAATGTCTTTCTCTTCAAATTGATTTATTTAATTCTTTGAACAGCCGTAAGACCTGGTATCTATAGCTGTTGTATACATATAGTATTCTACTGCTACATTTAGGTAAAGTGTAATAAATAATATTTATTTGTGGAACAGCATCTATGACATTTAAAACTAAACCTAATCGAGAACATTCAGCAAATCCATTATTTGAAATATTTAAAATGTTATCCCATGAGCAAATGTTTTCAACATTAATTAAACAAACAAATCTTTCGCACCTGTGTTACCTATAAAGATTTTTTTTCTTCTCATGCGCCAAAAGCGCTCATCCATCCATCAGCCAACGCATTGCAACGCATGTGCTTTTCATTAAAGTATAAGACTTTTCAATGAATGAACTATAGGCACACTCACAAAGTATACAAAAAAAACAAAGCATAATTCGCATACGAATCGTTTCGAATTTTACGATTACGATTAAATTTACCATATCTGCAGAGACCATAACAACAACGCATCTAACGCATACTTGTAAACGTGCCAACAAAATTTGTTTTTCATTCTTTTTTCATTTTTCTCTTGTCCTGAAATTTCCACAAAGCGAACATAAATAAGAATTTAAATATTTTCTTTTTCAAGACAAGAAAAGATACAAATCGAGATACTTTTCTCCGTCTTTATAGTCAAGCAGGGAAAAAAAAATACATTCCTTCATAAAAATGATTGAAAAGTTGGAAGTGCCATTGGAAAAGACCGATCACCCGCCCCGAAAGGTTTCCGAAGGTCACCTCACTATGATAGATAGAAAGATACTCATATCCTCCAATACACACAGCGGGCCGCTTGTGTCCGCAAGAAAAGCAAAATGCTTTTGTTAGTTTGTAGCCATGTCGTCGTTCTCAATGAGCTCAAGTTATTTCTATTCACTGTGTACATACGCACATTCAAGCATTCAAAGTGTCTCCAATTAGAAAAAAAGGAGAAGAAAAACCAAAAGCAAAAGAATAGAAAAAAACAACAACAACAGTTTGGTCCTCAAGAAGAACAACCTTCTATTTTTAAAAGCATTTTTGACGAAGCGTTGCTGTGAGCTGGCAAAATTTATTTCATGCCCTGCCCATTAGAAACAATGTAATTGCTTAAATCAATGACATGTACGAACGAGTATACGGGTGAACCGATCGGCAACGGGAATGTGAAATGCTTTGATGAGTGCAGATGCATAGAACAGGGGCGGAGAGCGGTTCGGTAGATGTCGCTACAAGCATGACATCTTTTTGACATTCATAAATGTCAATTTTGAGTGAAATGTGCGAAGGGAAGACACATGCATCAATTTTAAATGTTTTTCTTAGTTTAAAAATAAAAACCGATACGGGATAGCGTTGACATGGATTTTTGTAAAATATTCGAAACTAACATATTTTCCCAGAAATGTAATGCGAGTCGCGTATGGGGGCGCATTGTAAACTAAACAGTTTTGCGAAGAATACTGTAAAACTGTACATACAAAGAATCGTGCCATTAAAAAAAACATCATTGAATCGGCATGCTTAGAGGGCGAGTAAAAGAACCTCAGCTGAAGTGTGAAGAAACTAGCGAAGGATCAAGCGGACTGAAGCCACTTATTGGTTGAAGCGAAACGCGAACTTATATATTCT
Source organism: Brachyopa scutellaris (assembly GCA_949775065.1). Taxonomy (NCBI): domain Eukaryota; kingdom Metazoa; phylum Arthropoda; class Insecta; order Diptera; family Syrphidae; genus Brachyopa; species Brachyopa scutellaris. The sequence continues at coordinate 119,688,743 of OX459113.1, forward strand.
TAGCGAAGAATCAAAAAATTCACCTTGCCTCCCAACATTCAAACTTGATACTTCTGACCATATTGAGTCTCTGATTAACCCTTTCATCCCTGACGCAACTAATAGTACCGCCTACGTTTCCGTCAAATATTTTAAATACCCGACAGCGTAACGGACAATTATCAATGTCGATCCTTAAACGTACCTTTCGGCAAGCCAATCACAGCATGTTATTTGAATTCCGGCGAAATATATACAATCTGTGAAGTTTGCAAGTTGAGACTTTGAAGAAAATGACGTAGCAAGGGAATTTCCAAAAAAATTAAAAATAGGGAATTGCAAGGTTAGTTTAATTTTCTTTTTGAATTGGTTATTTAGCCTTGTCAATAAAAGTTTTTTACGAGTTTTACACATATACAAAAGTTCCTAAGTTTGTAAAATCCAGACTTTTTCGTACACCAAGTTCCTGAAAAATCTAAAAAAAATATACATATGTTCTTATTTTTATATGACTTTTAAAGATTTTCATGTTAAAAGTTATATTTTCTTATTATTTCTAGTAGCCGTTAGGAAAGGTTTAAGTCAGCAATTTACTAAACGAGGCTTCTGCCGTCTGCAGTCGCTTAAGTCTTCGTTGCTATCCCGAAAGTGGACCAACTCTATCCACCTTTTTTGCAACATCCCGGTACTCAGACTCAGAGTAACCCGTGATATGTAGTAAAAGACAGCGATAGTGCTGGTCCATGAAATTATTTCTGAGTAGCACTCCATAGAACCGATTTTTTTGACCACAACCCATTTAATAAGCTTAGAGCTATGTTTCAAACCGTTTAAATAAAAATGTTGCCTCTTTTTCTATCCTCCAATATTATACGACTTAGGCTAGTCGTGAGCACCACCGTGGTGTAGTGCTAAGTGCGTTCGACTACTATGCAATGCTTCCCGGGTTCAATCCCTGCCTGGATCCAACACCTTAAAGTATTTTTCTTTCGAATGTCTGACAAGCAATCAAAGAATATCATTTGTCAATGAGCTTCTCAACTCGCTGTTCAGAGTCGGTAAAAAACTGTAGGTCCCTTCCCTTCCGCCAAAAAAAGGAAAACACGCACACACAAATGGTTGCGAGAAGTAAGTCCAGGCTTACCCCAAGCTGTTGCGCCACCTAAAGTAAAAGTAAAGTCTAGTCAAAAGCTACTGTCAAAATCCTACGCTAAGTTTTTTTCAGTTCTGTCAGTTGCTCAAGTTGCCCATAATAGGAGAAGGAGAAGTCAAATGTCAAATTTTCGTACGAAAGAGCGAAAGAGAAATGTTCGCTTCTTTCGTAAGTGAGCAGGAGTGAACGAAACTTTACGGATTCGTGCTCAGTTTCGTTAGATTTTCGTTAAATTGTCATTTACTTATATGCCTAGTTTTGACAGTCTATAATCTGCAAGGATATTATTTTATTTTCTTTTTCATCTTAATGCGAATGTGAGGCAAAAGAAAGCTACTTTCGCGACACAGAATAAAGAACAGAAAAACAGCAAACAGGTGGTTCAAATGACACATTCAAATACAATCTTAAATTTTTGGTGATCTTGACAGCGGTTAGGTGTATATTTGTCATCATAATTATGACATTAGCAGTACGTTCAGATATGTGTATTTGAATTGGCTCTTAATCACAGTCAACTGGCTAAACCCCGACTAATTTTGTTAAGTGATACCATTTTCCACCTCGTTCAAATTACTATTTCATTATTTTAATTAAACGGATACACTGTCCTTTCATATTATCATAAAATCCAAGTGTTATACTAATTGTGGTCACACAGCACGGGCGCGTCTGGATTTTAAAACATCGAGATTTATATTTATTATACATGTGGTTTGTTATGCGCAATTTTCACGCATTTTTTTAAATTATAAAAAAGAATTCAATATTGAATCTAAAAATGCTGAGAAAATACCTCATGTTGGTACAAGCAAGTAATGTATTTCAGTGTGTCTATTTGGTATGCTGGCTTAGCTGGTAACAAAAATAAATTTTACATTCTAATGGAAACATTGGAAAACTATGAATTTACGAATTGTTTCGAAAAAATGTTTACTTCATTTTCTTGGTGAATGTTTGAGGTTTCTTGTTGAAATGGAAAATCCATGACAGAGAGGTCACCAGTATCTGAAAATTATTTTTAAATACCTAGTTGATGGATGTGTATATAATGATTGTTTGAAATTTTGAAGTAAATGAGATTCCTCTACCTTGACAGAGAATTTTAATGATACATTTCAAAATCAAACGGAATCAGTTAAAATAATTATATTTGTTGTTGTTTTAGTTTTTTGTTTCCTGTGTTCATTTGCGTACATGTGCTCTCGAACTCAGTCTTAACTTCTGTGATTCTAGGGCATTTATTTATCGATCTATTCCTCTATGCAAACAATGGTTGATGATGAAGTAATAAAGAAAAAATACCATACGACAATATGCATGCATGCGTAATGGCCAGAATCATATGGTCAGTCTACGTCAACAAAAAATCGGTCTACTTAATTATGCTTAGTCGCAAAGGTGTAAATTTTATCTCTAGCACTGTGTCATTGGTATTCATGTGGAATATCTCAGGATCTTTCACAATGACTACTGCAAAAGCTGCAGGGACGAAGAAGAAATTGAATCTGCTCGTCATCTGCTGTGTGACTGTCCTGGCTTTGCTGACAGAAGACTAAGAATTCGTGGTAGTTACTTCTATAAAAGAGAACTTAATCAAAGTTAACTCTTTGAGATTTCTATACTTATCTGGATGGTTCTAAATCAGCGGGGTTTTCACAGGTTATAGAATAAAATACAAATGTGGGCACAATGAAGCTTATACTTCCTGGCCCGGGCTATGACAAACGTCATTTTTCAGTTTCTTCTTAAATTCAGTGCTCAGGCTATTGAACGATTTCGACACAAATCTGATTTTCTGCTGATGATGTGCTATTTGTCTTTGATTTTCTAATGAAGCCCTGAAGACTGCCAAATCGAAGAAGGTTTGAAGTGAATCCTAATTTTATTTCTAAAATGAATACCTGACTGTATTTCCAATGAATATTGATACTAAGTCGGTGGCATGCCATCAAATCCTGGCTTACAAAGTATGACCAATTCCTACCTATTCTATTTTCAGTTATTTAGATGAATCAAGTGCAAGTACAACGTTTTGGGCCATTTCTCTCGTTGTCTTCTTATGGTATAAGCATTTGAGAGTTTTAAAATATTTCCTTTGGTGTATTCGGTATTTATGCCCCTTGAAACTAACTACAATGTATGCGGACCTACAGCTATGGCCAAAAAAATAGAAACTTACTTACTTAGTTGGCGCTACAGCTCGAGGTGAACCTGGGCCTGCTTCTCGCAACCATTTGTGTGTGCGTGTTATATTTTTGCACGAATGGAAGGGACCTACAGTTTTTTGCCGACTCCGAACGGCGAGTTGAGAAGCTCAATCGTGACAAATGATACTCTTTGATGCTTGTCAGACATTCGAAAGAGGTGGGCACTGTGAAAAACTTTTTAGGTGTTTGCGGCGGGATTCGAACCCAAGACCGCTGGCACAGTAGTCCGACGCACTAACCACTTGCGCTACGGTGGCCACTAAAAAAAAAATAGAAACACCTCTTCAGAAACTGTTTAAAGTGATTTATATGGAAATTGGTAATAGATACTGTAAAAATTTCAATCAAAATAGTTAGTAAAGATTATAATAACAAGGACATTCAACCAATTAAACGTTTCCGACCGCTACGGCGTGTGATATGAATCGAGTTGTAAAACGACTTCAAAATAAAGCTGGCCAAAAAAATAGAAACACTTTGTAAAAACAACGAAAATCTTTTTATTTTTAGAGAATTAATTAAAAAAAATAAAGTTATTGATTGATATTTAATTAACTTATTAGTATTTTGTCGCAAAACTTTTGTTATTTATTACTGTTTTTACACGGTTTGGCATCGAGTCTACTAGATCTTGACATTTTTTAGCTGAGATGGAGTGCCATTCCTCCTGCACGATTTTCCAGAGATCTTTTAAATTTGATGGGTGACGACTGCAGACTTTCACTTTCAGCTCTCTCCATAGGTTTTCTATGGGATTTAAATCCGGTGACTGAGAGGGCCATTGCAAAACCTGAATGTTTTTGTCCCTAAACCAATTTTGGGTAACTTTTGCCGAATGCTTGGGGTCGTTATCTTGTTGCAATCGCCAGTTGAGTGGCATGTTATCTTCGGCCCATGGCAGCATGACATTCTCCAGTATATCCACGTACTTTTCTTTCGTCATTATACCATCAATAGGAAAGATGGGGCCCACGCCACACCAAGAAAAACAACCCCATAGCATCAAACTGCCACCACCATGTTTAACAGTAGGCTTCGTGTACTTGGGATTATAAGCTTGGCCTTCTGGGCGACGTACAAATTGTTTGCCATCCATACCAAACAAGTTAATCTTTGTCTCGTCACTCCAGAGTACATTCCTCCACTGTTTCTTATTTGTGGTTGCATCATCCGGTACATGGTATGATTTGGCAAAAGCTATCCGCTTTTTGGTATGAACTTTCTTCAAAAGCGGAACCTTCCTGGGAGCTCGGGCATAGAGTTTTGCATCAACTAGAGTACGGCGAATGGTTCTGCAACTCACTGCAACTCCTGTCTCTGCTTGAAGGTCCTCTGATGACATTAAAGGTTTTGCTTTGGCTGCTCTCAGTACAACTTTTTTGTCGCCAGCGGTCATTTTGCATGGCCCTCCTCTACGTTCCGGAACTTTTTTGGCATTCAACGCATTTAATACCATATGAAGAGAGCATCCCACTGATTGTGATATAGCTCTTAGTGATTCGCCATGCTCTCGAAGGGCTAAGATAGTCAGTCTGCCTTTGTCCATCAGTGCAGTGCTTACTACGACCCATGGTTTATCCTATTACGAAAGACGTCAAATAATTTAATTTAGTATTAAAATATTAGTCTTTTACCCTATTACTTTTATCTATTACTTACCGCTATTTTTTTTAGAGAAATATTTATTTTTTCAAACTTGAGTGCACCCGTTTCTATTTTTTTGGCCAGGTTTAACTAATATGGCTCCGGAATGAAAGGTGGTTTGGACGCAAATGAATTTTTCATTTTTACGATCATTGATATTTAACAGGGAGAACATCAGTAAGATCAAATTGGCGCCAACTTATATCTTTTTTAGGGAATCGTTCTAGTGCTATTTCTAGTATTGTGGAAAATTGGAGAGCGTTTCTATTTTTTTGGCCATAGCTGTATGTTGTCCAATGTTTTTGTAGTAAGTGTAACATTGTTCGGGTGAATTTAAATCTTAAATTCAAGAAAGTAGTGAACTACAAGACTATTGAATATATCTACTTCTCCCATCACTATTGACTTCCATCACTACTATCTTGTCTAGTTGGGATAGTGGTCTCTGAGTTTCTGTTTTTTTTTTTTTTCAATTTCTGTCCTATTCTATGCACTCATCATTTATGTCTTCACAGTAGCCTCATATAAAGACGAAGTTTCGTTTAAAATAAACTTCAAAGTTTTCCCTATCCTGGATAGAAGTCCACTTTGCAATGCTTTATTTGATTATGCCCCATGAAATTTGACACTTGACAGCTGTGGTCAAGCTATTTTATACCGTGGCCGTGGCGTAGTGGTAGTCGTCGTCCAGATGTCTTCGAAGCATTTATTTCTCACGAAATAAAAATAAGTTGATCAGTTTCAGAAGTTGATATCGAAACCTACTGTGAAGGAATAACACTGGCAGTAGGATGCTGGATATGGCTGAAGAAATTGATCGCACAAACTATAGTAAGAAACATCTGGAAAAAACTCCTGTGAATCATAAGCAAGTACAAAAATAATACACAACTCTCCAGTTATCCTGGACACCACCCACAGAGTTAGTTGAAATTGAAACCTATCACCTGAGTTTCCCACCACACCGTCGATCTGTCTGTCTCTCGTTCTCGTCCTTCATGTGCTGGCGCTGTGTGTAAGCATTAAAAGGGTATTCATATCCACTTTATCGTGTGTAAATTATAAAAAAAAAAAACGACTACCTGTCAAAAGTTTGCTTTTGTTTTCCGTATTACTCGTCTTTTGGCTTAAATTGCATTCATTACAAAATATTTAGAATTAAAATAATATTTTGATGACATTTTAACTAAAGAATAAATAAATTTGACAAATTATTCAAAAAAGAAACCGAATATAAAAACCAACACAAAAAACGCTAAATAACAATTCATCATCACTTCAGCCTCTTACTAGACCCTGCTTATCTGTTGTCTACGAAATAGATTACAACCCAACGACATTGTTTTTTTTTTTTTGTATTTTCATTATTGAAACAATAATCTGTTTACGAAATAGGACTTGTTAACAAAAGAAAAAAAGAAAAACACTCAAAGTTCAAATAAAAAAAAAGTACGAGTAGTAATGCTTAGAAACAGTCTTAAAGACCAAAATACAAAATTTTAAATGTTTTATTTTTATATTTTAATTTAAAAAGCTATTATTTAAGTGCTTGCCTTTTTTATATAGAAAATTGTTGGATTTGTAATGATATGAAGAAGCAATTTTTTTTAGTATGATATCTCATGATCTTAGTGAGGCTCAGACTATAAAGCCGGTCATTTGAGTCTTAAAAAAAAGTAATGACCCATATCACCGACCGCATCTATAAATTTAAAAATGCAATTTTGTATCTTCTAAAAAAAATCCAACACAACTAAGCTTTGCCAGAAGTAAAGGGAAACTTTTAAGAAAAAGCTTTCAGTCAGTGCCATCTGTTATCGAATAACAACATTGAAGTATGACAGCTTTCTTAAAGAAAAGAAGAAAACAAAATCTTTTAAATCCGCAAACGTCACGTCATGTAGTTTTTGTTATTAAATGCGCATATCGTCAAATCGTCTAATTCGCTTCTATACAAATATATAAGTAAATAGTTTTATGTGTACTGATGTGTATGTATTTCTACATTTAAGCTGGTAAACACGTGCTTGGGGATTAAGCTTCTATTGACACAGTCGTGTATTATATTTAGATAGGGTAGATTAGGTTTGATTCATTGGTTAGTTAGCACAAGAGGGTAAGTCGGTGACATAAATTTATCTAAAGAGAAGACATTAATCAACATTAAAAATATTTTTGTAGATATACGACGACGTTTGAAATAATTGAAGTAAGCAGCGAGGTATGAGGCAATTAATAGACTTCAATTAAGTAAAAAGCTTACGTTGTGAATGAGTATACACTTTTCTTATTCAAATAAAATATTTTGAGTATGGCATTGAAAATACAACATACAGTTTAAAAGCATGATTCCCATTGCAGTTTTTGGGTAAATATAAATAAAATTTAAGGGCTAGGGCATTTTTAAGGTCTGAACAGTTCGAAACCTATAACATTGTATTTTTGGTCGTAGTGGGGAGCATTTTTATTTAAGATGATTTTATTCTCATTTTCGGAGACTTAAAAACGATCCTTTTTTGACACAGGGCGCAGGATCAGAAAAATCCAAGACTAAATTTCAAAATGTTCAATATTAAATTTCTCTGTATTTTTAAGGTTCTCAACGAAATAGTATGTCTCAATGTCAGTTGTCACTCGAATTGTGTAGCATTTCGATTTAACAATAATCGAAAGAATGTAATATATTTCTAATAGAAATATTTCGTACTAAATGTTCGTACATTACATTATTCTTTGAATCGCTTCTGTGAATTTTTATGAAATACAGTGAAATCTCTCATGGACAGCAGCGGGACCGGAGTTTTTTGCCCGGCTATGAGAGCTGTCAGCTTATGAGAACGCATTTTGTATGGGAAATTAGAAATTGGTTCCCGAAAATGTGTTCGTTAATCCAAGTTGTCCGCTAACCAGGGTGTCTGCCAAGGAGAGATCTCACTATATATATGATTTCAACTTCGAAAGCGAGTAGGAACTTTCTTTTGAGTACCGTTTTGTCAGCGATTGCGGTTGATATTGGGTAGCATACCTAACTGCTCCAATAAATTAGTCATCAAGACAACAAGTGAGACTGATCTGTTGTTACATTTATCGCCTAAAATGTTGCCCTTTGAAAGTACATGTACTTAAATTTTCTCTTACTGTAGGTACAAAGTTCTTATTTTTGTCCATCTTTATATATACAAAATGAGCTGTTTGTTTGATACCTCAGAACTCATAAACTAACCATCTGATTGAGCTGAAACTTACACTATGTACTCTTTCTGATGTTTGAAGTATCCGTACATCAAAAAATTTTAAGTTTTCCGCTAGATGGCGCTGGAACTAAAATTTGTTTAAATTCACCGTACGATTTAGCTGAAACATACACAATATATTTGTAATGAATTAAGTAATGTACCTACATCAAAAGTTTTCAAGTTTTCCGATAGATGGCGCTGGAACACCAAAATTTCAAAACCATCCGATTGAGCTGAAACTTACAGAATATATTTGTTGTTAAGTGAGAAATATGTGTAAATCAAAAGTTTTCCCGATAGATGGCCATGACAACCAAATATATCGTCTAAGTTTCAGCTCAATCGGATGGAAAGTTTTTAATGTTTGACAAGCAATCAAAAAGTATAATATGTCGTCAAAAACTGTAGGCCCCTTCCAATCGTGCAAATAATATAACACGCACACTCAAACGGTTGCGAGAAGTAGGCCCTTATTTTCCTCGAACCTTAGCTGTTAGATTTGGCAAACGGTTATGGTTACTTCTGACACCTCTTATAAAGTGTCAAACCCATTCTTAAAATACCTCTTGCAACGGTTCTAATGCGTATTCATTTGTTTACAGTTTTGCTAGTGCCACAGGGTTATTTCATAATTCCATAAAATTGCGACAAAAAGAGGCAAACCGTTAAAATTACAATGCCGTTATCAATCAAGAATGTATCTCCCTCTATCTGTTCTTACCTGAATTAATTATAATAAAATTATTCGGAATTATTTAAATTTGAATTTACGTCAATTAGCTGCCTACCTGCCTTGCCATCGGTGGGTATCCATTGCCTTTGCAAAGCATCTAAGCTTCTCATCAACAAAAAACATCTGATTACAAAAGCTTGCTACTTCATCTATTCACCGCTAGACGAAAAACACACTCCAATGCCACTCTACTCTAACTAAGCTTTTCCTGTCTCTCATTTTCTCTCATTTTTTTGTCGCTCGATTTGTGTGCATTTTGCGATACTCACACAAATAAGCACATGTGCAGTTTGCCTGTGTTTGTTCACATTTTCCATCGTCTCCTTTCATAATCACACTCTCAGCTGGCGCACGTGGTAGAAAAACGTGATATCAAAATGACATCAAAACAAACGAATGTGTATCTAGCTACATAGCGTAGCGTTCGGTTCGTTTATTCTTTGCTGTATCTTTGTCTATATACATTTCGAGTGGAAGGTTTTTTTTTTCTTTTTTTTTCGGGGGAACTTTTATTTCTCAGATGAATGGATTTTGTTATATCAAGATGAATCCGGGACAACTTGCTGTAGAAGCAACTGGTTGCTTGCTTATGATGCGACGATGGTGGGAGGTGGGCCTGGGGTGGACATGGTCAGTACCGGCATCCTTTACTTGAATTTCTCACAGTAGGTGTAAATCCCCACCGTACACCCTCCTGCTCGGAGGGCTACTTCCAGCCCACTTGGCGATGGATAATGATTTGATTCATCCGCAAAAATACTTTTATTTATTTTGTTGTTAAAGCAAGAAATGAAAAAACATCTCTACCCGTTTTTCATTACCACCAGTGGGGTCGTATAGATTAACACGGTGATGGTGCACAGAGTTCCCAGCATTGACAGGCGAAAGAGACACCTCCGACACCGACCGACCGACCAACTCTGCTTCGAAAACGAGCGGATAGGAGGTGGTAGGTTAGGTATGCCATAGTGTGTGGCTATCCACGTGCTTAGAACGTTACTAGACAGTAGGTTCCAGGTCATACTGAGATCCGCGTGACTTACAAAAGCCCATTGCAAGTTTTCCAGTATGCATTTCATAGACTCTATACTTTCGTGTTCGTATGTATGTACACACGAGTAGATATTGTATGTGGGGTGGTTATAGAAGAGAGAACCACAACACAGGGCAACAGTGAGAGAGTGAGGCCGAACGGGCGGCAAAGCCGTCTAGGGAATGTGTTCATTTTTTTGTTGTGGATTTGGAAAACTCCACCCCATTTAGAAAAGACTTGTTGTGTTTGAACCATTTTGCTGATACTAATTGCCACTTATACATCGGCATACGACCAAGATAGTCTTTGTTTTCATTTAACGTGCAAATAAAAAAATTACATTTTGAAAAACAAATCCGAATCAGAATCGAGCTTAGATGAGAGCAACGCGATAGTGGAAAATTAATATTTTCTTTTATAACGAGATTTGTTATAACAATTAAAAATAAAAATCGTTTATTTATTTTTTTTTTTTTGTCGTTTATTATTGAACGTTCGTCACACGGTTTTGCTATTCTACCCTTTTGATGTACCCTCAGTACCGACATTCGTATCATACTTACATACAGCTACACGTATAGATACAGCTTGTGGCTCGTGTGGCTCTCCGGTTCTCTGTGCAATTTAGAAATATAGATTTCCTTCCAGTTGGCTTTGTATCTTCTCAACTTGAAGATCTATAATTGCCGTTTGACGGAAAATAGCGCGCGCGTTAATTTAAAAAAAAAAAAAAAAAAACAAAATTGTTTACTTTTGTACAAAAATAAAAAAAAAAAATATTTTAATTTCGGCAATAAAAAGTGGCATTTAAAAGAAATATATAACAAAAAAAAATCAACAAGTGATTTGTGAAAGAAAGTTTTAAAATTAAAATAAAATCTCAATTAAATAAAAATAAGCATTTATTTAAAATTTCTAACGACAGAAAATTTGGAGATTGAGTTTTTTTCTCACTAAGTTACGGATTTGTGTTAAAAGAATTATTTGTTTATTTATCAAAAAGAAATAGTTACAAGATAAGGTATTTATTGCGACCAGTCAAAATTCAAGAATATATTTTCGAAACGATAAATAAAATCTGTTTCAAGTGTAATAACAAAGCTGGTATAATCAGCAATACAATAATTAATGTTCATCGCTTTTGTAAGCGATTTTATTTTCAATGGAATTGTTTTGTAAATTTTGTTCGGTCGCTTTAATACCTTATGTCTTGTTTTATAAAAAAAATTTAAATCTCAGTATTGAAATGGTGCTTGCAGAAGATTTAAAATTTAAAAATGTTCCTTGCTTTGCAGCTACTCTGTTGATGGTAGAAAAAAACTGTGAAGTGTTTAAGTTCTAAAAGAATGTCGATAAAAGTTAGAAGAGTCATTGTTACGGTTAACTAATTTTGCTAAACACTGCTCGGATTTGTAAAATGTTGACTCTTCAATGTCATCTTTAAATACCTTCAAATTAAGGTCCGCACTTAATCTTCTGATAGGGTTTGTGGTGCTTCCCCTTAAACTTTAGTGAAACTTGCTGTTTGGTTTTTTCTCTGCAAAATCTGGCAAATGAAATTCTGATTTGGGGATATAAATTTCCGGTTATTCGCAATTTATTCCAAGCATTGATGAAGATATGGAGTACGACATTACACTGTTTCCGGAAATTCGAACCTGTTTCAACTTGCTTAGCGGTTCATCGTAGGCAAGCATTTCGTTGTTTGAGGTAAAATCGCTAAAGGAATTTAGCTGCAACTTTTCGGTTTATTTTGGCATAATTCAGTGTCTCAGAGCTCTAGATTTCAGTTTTAGTGTTTACCTGAGATCTGATATACTCACTTAATCTCTACACCTGCACAGATTAATAAACTCATGGCAGAAACAGCTGTTAGTTTCTGAAAGACTTGGGATGAATTGTAAATTAAGATTTTGACCATTCCAATATTCCACTAACTCATCATTCTAGTAAACGACACTAACAGTCACTTTGCTAATAAGAATTTAGGGTACCGGTGACATTGCATGTCATTTCTGGATTAAAGGTTCAGTAAGATTGCCGAAGTAATCAGTTAGGTATTGATTTCTATTTCGCAGAAAAAAAGCATTAATGAAATCAGCGCCAGCCTGCATGCAACTAAGTAAGGGTGGACCATATAAAGTGGAAGCATTTGTTTCTGAAAAAAAAAAACATTAAAAAAAACAATTTTTCGTTGTTCATTTGAATAGTCATTTATTTTAGTTCAAGGAGATTTGCTCCAGCTACTTTTTGATAATTATATCGCACAAATGGCCACCTTCAGCCTTGACCAATCAAAATCGCAATTTTTCGATATGAGTCGCCCTGGGAACAATGGTCGCTATAAATTAATTGTTTCGTTATGTGGCATGTAGCGCCGTCTTGTTGAAACCAATAGCCACCCATGCCATGGACATCACAAAATCCGTTATCGTTGGAGTCTCCTCACTACTGGCTCGTACGGCTTCAATATTTTCATCAGAACATCTTGTTCGTTATTTGGATGCGCCACTGGCATTACTAAGACTACCGGAGCTCACAAATTTTGCGTATAAATGCCTTATAGTGTTATCACTTGGAGCACTTTTAGCATTATTTTTTTTTACGAAATGCACGTTTAGTTTTCACGATTCAGAACTTATTTTGAATTTATAAAAAATTAAATAAATATACGGCGTCAGCAGTTCTATATAGAATCAAGCCAAGCGAACTGGAAGGGACCTACAGTTTTTTGCTGACTCCGAACGGCGAGTTGAGAAACTTCTCATGACAAATGATAGTCTTTGATTGCTTGTCAGACATTCGAAAGAGGTGGTACCGTGAAAAAACTTTTAGGTGTTTTGCTGGAATTGAACCCGAGCAGCATGCGTAGTAGTCCAACGCACTAACCACCACGGCCACGGCGACCACTTTGAATTTATTTTGAATTTATAACTGAACAGTTTCAGCGCGTTCTTTCGGAGTGTACTGTTTCATGGTATACATTTCCTTCGACTAGCGCTTCCAACGCCGTATGCCATAAGTCGATCTAATAGAGCTGTCAAAAATTACAGGGATGCCCGATGCTTCCACTTTAAATATCTTAAATACCCTGTATCAGTTCTTCTTTTTGATAGTAGGTTCGAATTCGAGTCACAATTCTGTTGGTAATTTTTTTAAAATAAAACTACAGAGTTCAACACTTAGTAGTTGTTAACCTTGACGTTCTTAAACCTGCAATGTATTTCTGATCTAAGCTGTCAACTAAATTTCATTATGATTCAACTTTTCATGGGTTCTATTCGATCGCAAATAATTATTGTTTAATTGTTGTTTGACATAAAAGCAAATATCAAACTAAAACTAGTATACGAGTATCAAATGCAGGCGTTTGCAGCTGACTCAGAAATATGGAAGTCATACATTTGATAGTATACCGAGTTAATTCTACAAGTAGAAGATAACGTTTCCAAGCTTCGGTTCAGATTTATTTAGAGAATTTAAGATACAGGTCCTAAGGGTAAGGTTTTTCCTCCTAAGCTGAGGTTAAAGGCACATATCATAAATCCTTCCATTCATCTGTGTTATTTGCTTTGATCGCATGCAGAACATGGGTCTTTATTACTTGGATTGACATTCATAAAAAAACCGAAAAAAATATTCCACATACGCCACCGAAAAAAAAAAATCCTTTCGACTAACATTGATTCGAGATCCTCCTCCCACCAAACATTTAACACCATATTGTCTAACATTAGCTCCATCCACGTGCCATAAAACGTCACGTTTTTTCTCGTCGAATATAAGAAAACAAATTACCATCCAACTACAATTTATTAATTCGTAAAACTGCAAGCACCAATCAATTTTTGTATCTCACGACGATTAAACTGTGATGATGAAAGTAACAATTGTAATTAACATTAGAATTCCCCAGATGAACCCACGTTGTTCCTGCTCTTCGTAGAGAAACTCTAAGAATCCACATAAATAAATAAAAAAAATATTACTTTAGACATAAAAAAAAAGAGAAATAAGAAAAGATCATCAGTGCAAAGCCTTCTTAACCTTAAAAAAGGTCAAAACCAGTGTGAAAAAGTTCAAGAATAAAAAAGAAGAAGTGAAGATATCTTTGAATTTTCTGTTACGAACTTAATTTATTTATGATGTAAACTAAACGATACATCAAGTAAATTATATCCAAACAGGCTTCTGAGCAGAATATTTAATTAGACTATAAAATCAAGAGAAGAAGCAACTAAAGCATGGCATCCGAGACGAGCACATGCAATGGATTCTTCACCGATCACGGCAATTCTACTTTGAATAATTACTTCCAACAGTTGTCGTCTTCATCGGTTGGCAGTCCTACTAGTGCCGGTGGTGCTGGTGGAGGTGTCAGCGGTGGTTCTGGTAGTGTAAGTGGTAATGCTAGTAGTGGCGATGGTAATAACAATGAAAACTCACCAACAAACTCCAGTGGTAGTAGTACAAGTTCAGTGAGTTCTACCAATTCCCGTGTACACAGTTCGGCGAATTCTACATCCTCTAGAGCTACTCCCAGTAACCAATGGAATGAGATGCAATCGAATCAGCAACAGTTGACACAGCATCAGCATCAACAGCACCAACAACAACAGCAACAGTCGCACTCATCAGCACCGCTGGCGGCGACCACACCAACACATCACCACCCGCAGCATTCACACTTGTCGGTGATTAATCACTCGCTAACTCAAAACCTACCCGCCGCCTCCAATACACACTCAATATTTGGCACGGGCAACTTCCACTACAAAACCAACAACTCGTGGACAATACCCAGCCTGTCGTGCTATCAACGGATCTACAATGAGACGCATTATCAGCGCAATTTCCATCCCACAGATACGGCGTCATGTAATTCGCACAGCAACACAGCGGCTGCGGCAGGTAATGAGAATCTGTTGACTAATCACCAGCAGCAGCAACCGCATCATCAGCATCATCAGCACGGCGGCGGAGGTGGAGGAGGTGCAAATGCCAAAAGGTATCAACCAGCGTTAACTTCAGGTTTGTAAATTCAATTTTGTATCATTCTAAGCTGCGATCGTAGATACATACAATAGATACCTAGGCTTTCCCATCTATTCATCGATCTTGAGTGCGTCAGTATGTAAAATCAAGCCACACAGCGATTGATATGGACCACGGTGCGGAAAGTGCATTTTTAATCATTGCTAGGCGTCCAAGTCGTGACAGCGCTTAAGCTTACCGCTTACGCAAATCGGAATAGTACTTAAGAAATCATTTATGACATCATGGGAATTTCACCAGCGCCATCTTTGTTTGCTTAGAGTCAACAAGACACCTTGGTTAACAATCCCTTTAGTGGGGCTCTTATATTTCGATTGTTAGGTTTTTCAAAATATTCCAAGCTTTTCTTAGGTTATCATAGGTTATTGAAGTGGCCAACAATAGGTACACAAATGTTATCATTATCAAACGAAATACGAGTAAGGGAAAAGTTTCTCGATTGGAGAGTCACCTTAGAGAGCTTATCATCCATCACACAGGGCGTTGTTAAGGGTGCCCTGACACGTGAACACTTTTATTGCATTTTAATTACCTACTAACAAATATGGGCTTAGATACATACACGATCTACTGATTTGAATTGCAGGGTAAACTTTCAGCGGTTGTTGGTTCTTGTCTTGAATGTGACGGTATTACTTGATTAAACTTCGCAGTATGTACACGATCATTATTCGTGACATACTCGTATATCAGCAGATGGTATGCGATTGCTACCGAATCGAAATAATTCACAGGATTACGTCATTTTACTTCTATACTCCACAGAGGCTAAATGCTAAGTCTTTGATCTTGAATGAGAGATATGATATTGCCTTTTAGTTTCACAATACTCGTAGAATGAGTGCATTCTCTAAGTACACTGATCGCATAAGATTCCGCATTTAAAAGATCGTTAGTAAGCCACTCTATCCGAATGTGGAATCACTGACTTTCTTCAGTATTTCTGGAATACTCTAATCTATAGAGATTAAAAAGTTACAAGCATCGTTAGCCCACTCTGTTCTAACTTTAAAGGACGTAGTTCGAAATAATTTTTAAAAAAAATTTTACAAGAAAAACGTTGCATATCTAATGGTTTTTTTTTTTTCATTTGGACGTCCGGTCCGTACGGAACCCTAACGAACAGACAGACAAGAACGTGAGTTAATATTACAATTTTAACATTTTTTACCATAATTTTACTCTGAAAAAGGGCAACTTATAACAGAATACGATCTGTCAACGTGCAACATTCGTACATAATCCGGTCCTCTCATAACCTAAAAGTGGCCAGGTTCAGTACCTGTTTCTTGGGTACCTCTCCCTTAAAAACTCGATCCAGTCATTTGTATCTGTTGCCATTTTCCAGTTTCCTTTATAATATTTTCAGTTGCTCCCTTCGAGTTGTTTTGAGTCTTGATTCCTAAATATGTAATTTAAACTTCTCAGTTTCCGTCTATACGTATCGTATGTTTGCCTGTCAAAGCCATTTTAAATTGTTATGTTTGAGAGTCACTTTGAGCTCGCTATTTAAATCTTCGTTTCTTGTCCACTCAATTCGTTGAATTTGGTAGCACTGTTTTCAGTTATTAGAAGTGTCAGAAATGCTGCTGGTTGTTAGCCGTTGTGAAGATTATAACGATTTTATAATTTCGGTCGAAGAGGACAAATGGAATTACAGATACTGCCATCATTCTATACTGAAATGTGGAATGTTTCTTAGAGTCATTTTCACATATATGTATGTAATGAATAACGGTCTACTATTTCCTTAATTTTTGAGCAGGACAGTGCTCATCGGAATTAAACTTTATAGATTTTAAAATATTCAGTCGGAAACATGCAATTTGAAGATTAAAAATAAGAGGAAAAACTTTACAAATGTCAACAGTTGTTGGTATAATTGTACTCCTCTAACATACAGTGAGCACCGTGGTGTAGTGGTAAGTGCGTTGGACTACTACGCAATGCTGCTCGGGTTCAATCCCAAAAAACTGTAGGTCCCTTCCATTTGTGCAAAAATATAACACGCACACACAAATGGTAGGCTTAGCTTCACCCCGAGCTGTAGCGCCACCTAAAACAAAAACATACAGTGCCGTTCGAAAAATGTTGCTCAAACCATTTTTTTTCGAAGTTTGGCGAATTGGTTGCGATAACTACATATTATAATGTAATGGAGTTTTTTTTTGCTTAGGCTTTTTCAAACGTTTCATGACGCTTCTAGGGTATTAAAATTGTTTACCTGTGTCAGAGAATGAGATGAGAAAATAAAATTTAAAAAAAAGCTTTTAGTTTGAGCTCAGAAAGACAATTGTTGCCTGCAGTCAACACCTCCTAGCGGCCAAACCTGGAGGCATAGAACCTTGACTTTGATATCAGTTCATATTTAAGGCTCAATCAACAACTAACTGTTCTCAAAAACATTTTAATACCACGCAAAATAATTCAAGAGTCAAAGGGTTAAATTATTTTTTTTGTAGCTCGAAATTCATCATTTAAGATATCAACTGACCGATCCCGAAGGATTTGGAGCAAAAAAAACTATCTTCCACTGGGGTCGTCTATTTTGGCCTCGCTTAGGCTTTCTTTTTGCCGGTCCGGTCTTACGATATTTTTTTAAATTCCAACTCACAGTTCGTTGAGCAAAATTAAATCTTTCAGAAATTTGACGGGTTGTCAAATCTAGACCTGACAGAAACAAAATATTAGATTTGTACTCCGAACTTTTTTGTTTTTTAATTACTTTGGTTCATCTTGGACGGCTATGACGAGCTAAACGCACCTCTCATTCATAATTACATCGACTATTGTGCACTAGTTGAACATCGTACCTCTCATAAATTCCAAGAACTGCCATCCGAAAGAGTAAGAAAAGGTTTGAGCAAAATTTTTCGAGCAGCACTGTATATGTATTTGTGTTCGAATCTTGGTGTTGATTTTTTTTCTGCCCTTGGTCCCCTATTGAACTTCTTAGAGCGGCTGTGTTCGTGTCATCAATGATATTGAACGTTTTCCCGTCTTTTTTATACGAGCAATCTATTATAAATCACGTCTGTTACCCACCCATGCATAGAATGTTCGAGATGTTTCGTGCAGCTTGCGACTCGCCGCTTATTCGGGCAAATAGTTCTATGACAGATAGGAGCTTGCGCCATCAAGTGATTTCACACTCGCAAGTGACCTACTGTCGCAGAGGGGGGTGTGTTCGAAAAGTAGCACGCATTTTCAACATTAATTCAAATGTGATTGCATTGAATATGAAAACTATTTTTATGATTTAAAATTGTATATCTACAGCAACAAATAAACGTAAAAAAAAACTCAGTATTTATCTACTGTAAAATTAAGTACTTCAAGTTTTTAAGTAATGATTTATTACACAGTTTCTCACCACATTTCGTGACAGAATGTAGCTACATGACGTTTTAAGACTTGCAAATAATTTCCGTATAATTTCCATGTGATGGGAGGTTTTAATTTGTTTAACATTTAATATAAATTGATCCACCTACAACAGCACACGCTTATTATAAAACAGGTGGTTGACTTTAATCGCGCACTTTGAAAGATTCTACTACGTAGTTACAAACCTTACGTTGATGTGTTATTTTTGCGTTCGTTCCTTTTTTTAAGACATCTGAGGGAACCCAAAAGCCTTTCTGCTTGTTGTGACTCTTAAGTCATCTAGGATCTCACTGATTGTATCTTTTTTACAGGTGGTATGGCATTTCTGATTTCATACTGATACTGATTTCAAGTAAAAAGGTTCTCCAGAAGAGTGCCACTATAAGGATTCTCCATATACCTAGTCTCAACTATCACATTGAAAACACGCAAGTCCTATATTGACTTATTTGATGATAGTTCGACATTCGACTACCTCAAGTTTACCTACGCAGAAAACGGTGCAGAGGCGTAGGTGGCAATTTTTTTTTAGTGACTCTGTAGTTGTTACTGAACCTAGTAAAAGATATTTCTAATTACGCAGTGCAAAATAAATCTTAGATGCTAGCACTGGATATGTACGTTTATCTGCCTCTATTTGGGTAATTTGAGACTTTTCTGTATTAATAATAATTAATAATCCATCTTCTGTGGGTTGATTCATAATCGAATGACCTAGATTGTGGTTTATTTTTATCGTTTTCCACCTACTGAATTTCTTTGGCACTCGAAATGTCTACAGATATGGATGTCATTAGGTATGGAAGTCCTTACGCATGGTTGTGATGGAATGTCGGAATCATTCTAGGAAATTAAAGTAGTAGAACACCATCAACATTCTATTCGGTTTCTTTAGGAGTGTACACAAGTTTCTATCCTACGGTTTTTACTGTCATCTAGGCTAGGTTAGTTTAGGTTAGGAGGGTCGTTTGCAGTAAATGCAATATCCCCCAGAGGCTGTTAAGGTCCATTGTGAATACCCTGGTTGTGCATGTAGAAACATTCTAATAAATCTCTTTAGGTTTGTGTGGAGTATCTTAGCCAGGTCATCCAGGCAGTCGAAGAACCGTGCTCCCATACAAAATAGGCGCCATTCTTAAAGAGCCGGGCAATGGCATAGAAGGTGTGCTACAGATTCTATTTCGTCCTCATCCATGCAGCTTCTACAAAAGTCATCTTTGAGGATGCGGTATCTTCTGGCTTCTCATAGAAAATAGAAAGTATTTAGATGAAGAATACTTTCTGGCCCCAAAAAGTGATTGGAAAACATATTTCCATACCAACATCGAAGGGGGGTCACAATCCGATTGTCTTATTGGCTATAAGATGAAAACAAACATAATTGAGCCAGCTGTGACTTTTTTCTTGATGTCATAATTCATGACAAATTGCGAGGTAGACTTTTTCTGTACCAAAAGAAAAGGAGCCCCTAAAGTGCTTAGACTTCTACTATCCGTATTCCATTTTCCATGAGAGATTCTGTAGATTCTAACGTTGCTGCTGAAGTTACAAAGAGGTCTTCTCTTTTTCCCATGCCTTTGGAACTGTCTTTTACATTTTTCCTATTTGACAATTTCTCATCTCATTCTCAATTTAAATCACACTAACTGCCGTATGCTGTACATATTTCCTTCCACGAGTCGAAGCTCGATCGGTGCAGAAATAATAGTCAAAATAACCGAAACGAACACCCCCATAACAATTCAAATTGACCGCACTGAAACACTAGATTCACACAACTATAAACTACCCCATCCCGCCACCATCGACACCCCCTCCCCCGCCCATGCAGTTAATTGCAAAAATGCTTACATGGACAGTTGTTTAGGTTTTCGCAAAGTTTTCACTCACCACCACCACTAGAACCACCCTTTGGTTGGGAGAAAATATTCCCCAGCTACTTGGGTGAGCTTTTGCACGTGATCCGCCCGCTGCACATTTTCATTACTAAAAAAAAAAAAACATATCAATTCGCCTGAAATCCGACCAACAACAGCGATGACAACGGGGGGTCAAATATACCCAAACCCACTCGGAAAAAAAAATAAAACAAAACAATTTTTCCTTTTTTCGGCAAAGCACGTTTAAGGGACAGAAAAATCGGAAACAGATCTCTGGGTTGGTAACACCTTAGAAGGGGAAGAGTAACAAGGTGACAGTGGGGAACAGAGAGAAAGAGAGTGCATTTCCCTATATGGGAATGTTGTGTCGTTGTCGTCTATCAATTGAATTAGAATTAATTTATTGCATTTTTGTGCATACGAACAAGGCAAATAGACGTAGAATATGGTTGAATATGTCTCTTCTTCTTTATGAACGCCTCTTGCACTCTCTCGTTCTCACTCTCCACATGTAGGGGTGAGATAACAATCACTTTAGGCGATTGTTGATAGTTGCACTCGTTTAATGACGTCTCGAATGACTGAACTTTTTATCTTGTAAACAATTTTTTTTCTGGTTTTATAGAAAATCCCGTTTTATGATTTGAGTAAAAATCAAAGTCAATAAAATAATCTCTCCGCCTTAACTTTAAGCTTCGCGGAAATTTATTTCACTCAGGCTTAGTGTACTGTGCACGTAGATTGATCGTGATACGTACGACAATCAGATTTGTTATAATCTACGTATTGTGCTATACCTACCGACTCATCGTAAGCTAATGCTATTAGATTTGTGTTTATAGCTTAAAACGTACGACAGTGTGGATACATATGTCTCAAAAAATACGCTAGTTTCCTTCATTGCATGCAGGCATACCCCGGTCAATGTCGTTACTGCCTTTCATTGTACTGGCAAAGACAAGAAGACCGACTTTCAAGAAGTTTAAAAAAAACATCCTACAACTTCAAGGCATGTACCTAAATATTTATGAATATTTGTGTACATTTTTCATCAAGGAAAAGAACGTAACACCGAAGATATGTAACGAAATATTGGGCGAAATATTGACGACGGTAGTGTAGCGAAACAACGTTGCATGCGACAACGTCAACCGGGGTATGCCTGTACTGCTTTTTAATTTAGCCCTTATGTGAGTGGCAACAAAAAGTTACACTTAAGTGTGCTCTAGTACCTGCAGCTTATTGATGATTTATGTTCAAAAAAACATTTTTACAAAGCAGTTGTTTATTAAAGTTTATTAGTTGTAAGTAAAACTGCAGTGCCCGTGCGAGAACTGTCGCAAGAGAAGATCCAACCCCCAAAATCGAAACATGCTTTTTTAATTTGTTAAAATTTATAAAGTGAAAGTGCAATTCATCAGTACTCCAGGAAGTTCTCTTTCTTTTGACATCTCACTGGTTTTGTGCAACACATACACTCCCGTGTTTTGCGCTTACGATCTGAAATACAAAGGTGGCAATTTTGTACCTTTAAAAATAAGGCAGCCATCGGCTCCGCGTTCTTCTGTAGGTAGAGCAGCCATATGTAGATATATGAATTATCTTACCGAGCGCAAACTGGATGCAATGCGTGGAGAAGTTGGCCATCACTCTCGGGATTCTCTACCGCTCTTCTATACCTGGTAGGGGTAGCATGAGTTGTTTCGCCATATTGGTGAAAAGAACCTAGGTTTTTTAGTCGCAGTAACGTCCGGGTTGTTGCAAGAATACACGATATAGGCTGCTAGACTGTAGAAATCGAGCAAATTGAAGAACATGGCGAGCGGCCACCGTTTGGCTCTGCATTTTGTCGTGTAAAATCCAATCATTTTGTTCATCATGTCTACTTCACTCTTTTTGTCTCATTTTATAATACAGTATCATTTCAGGCAGGTTTGTACTTATTTTTTTTATCGGGGATAGAGTTATCATGATGCATAGAAGATAAGATAATCACAGGCTTACTGATACTATACTGTATTTCGATTCATGAAAGCAAAAGACGGGCTTCATGGTCTTTGTGTTCTATTACGGCGAACGGTGCTAACCAGAGTCAAATTTTTAGCGAGAACGTATTTTGCAAGGTCCAAAGTAGTGAACAAATTGTCAGTAATAACATTTCGGCCCGATCTCCGTACCTTTTCATCAATCGCTTTACTCTGTTTTCTCCAACGTTGATCTGGCGTGCTGCACCTGCCTCCTTTCCAGTGCAGATTTCGTCACGTGCATAATGGGTACTAGTTTGACGTATCGCAGGTCCACCAAATCTTTATGCCATATTTGACTGGGTTAAGAATGGCCTCCAGAAACCAGAAGAATCATATGGCTCGATTTTTGATAATAGCCCATTTGACGAAGAAATCTGTTTTAGGAAGGGGACTGAAAATATTATGATAGGGGCTCTTTTCGAACTATGTTTTTTTAGGACACCTACACAAAGGTTAGAGAGGTTTGTTGCCTAAGCTGTGGGCTGTGTCACTTCTTTCATCATTGATGCGAAGCCATGAACCTTTTTTTGACAAGGAATATGAATCCCTTTTGAAATGATGCGCAATAACTAAAATATATGTATTTAAATGAATTGTCATTTATATTAAAAAACAAGGCTTAAAAATCATTTGTTTACTTACATCTTAAATGGAACCAAGCGGCTAAAATTCTGACGTAGAAACTGCACATTTTGGGACATTGGTCTCCTATTTCCATTTGCGTTTCTTTAAGGTGAAATTCTAGACCCGTTTATAGCTTATGATTGCAGCATTTTAACGTGACAATAGAGACTAGCTGCCACTGCGCTTCAAGCCTAACACGACTTAATTCATTTGGTCAAATGTTGCGCTATTAAAACTTAAAATTGTTGATTCTTGAATTTCTGCAGACATCTATCTAGAAATCCGTTGTCAGTTTATTCTCGCTATCCGGTTGGCATTCAATATTTTTTAAGACTTAGAAAGCAATTCTACCAGAAATTCCCTATTCCCATCGAAAGAGCTTCTTTTTTGTTTGCTTATTCTATACTTCTAACATATTATTCAAACGCATTCTCTATTTATGGATACATTAGGTCCACGAGTCCTCTGCACATTCCATACTGACAACAACCATCGAACTCCATAAAAAAACAAAATCAAATTCATTTGCAACCAGCTTTTAACCGAAAAAAGGTAACATCACATCCAAAATCAATGCTTCCAGCTACATCATGCCATACACACTATAATATATATATATATACTTACTGGCTCAGCTTAAACACAACATCTCATTAGCATTATGACTGTGCCTATGTGTGTTTGTAATTCATAACCCCTAGCCATATGCGCTGGCCAATGGACTTAATTCAAAACTATTCATCATCTATCCATCATTCTATTCACATCCTTTACAATCCAAAGTCGGAAAAACAAAATTACTAAAAAAAAAAAAAACCAAATTCAATGCAATGCAAAAATTATACTACCACCAAACCACCCACCAACCATATACGCGAATAACCTTAGTAATGAGATACTCACATTGAATAGTGCCTACTACTATTTTTTTTTTTTTTTGGGATCACGTATGCCAATCAATTACTAAATTCATGTTAGAATAGAATTGAAAAAAACAAAATGAACCAACTGATGATAGATACAAAAAAAACTTTCTAACAAAAAACATTTCTCATTTCTAGATGGAATCTGTTTTGTGAATTCACTTGCATACGCACGTACGTACTGATGATGTAAAAAAATAATAAAATTGTGTTTTTTTTCTGTTTGCAATTTTTACAATTACAATTTTTTCGTTCTAACAAAAACAAGAAAATTATTACAATAAAACGTGTAAAACAAAAATTAAATAAACAAAAACAAATTAATTAGTTTTATTTATTTTTTTTTTTTAACCGAAAAGATACTTAGATACTTATTTATAATTATCGATATTGCTTGCGCGGCGCTAATCGATCGATGCATAGATAGATACTTATACCGAGTATCTTATATCTGTATTTATTAAATTCAATTATAAGCCATACATTGCATTAGCTGTTGCTCGCTACTCTTGCCTGTATAATTTAGAGGGGAATGTACATACGTGTAGGGGCACGTGAACGCTTTTAAAGAGTTCTTGCTACTAGTGCTGCTGTTTAGCAATTAGACGTTTTGTTATTCTGTTCTGGCTGTGGATATGTTTTTGTATAAAATGCTAATAAAGTTCGATAATAATTAATTCTACCATCGAAGTGAAGCAATCATCCACAATTAAAAGGAACTTCTCACACAAAAAAGGGCGAGATGGAGGCGACAACTGATTGAGTGATACGATTTCATTTCAACGTCTGACAAGTAATAACGTAATAGGTAGTTTAAGTCGCCATCTAGTGGCAACTAGATATTTTCGTCAATTGATTTATTTATTTGTGGTCCTGTACCTGTTATATAAAATTGTTGGTGGTTTTACATAAATTTCCAAAGAAACTTATTTTTTTTGTTTAACGTTGTTTTTTTTTAAGTGTTCCATACCAAAAACGGAACACTAATGAAAAGCAGTTCGGTGTCTGTCTGTCTCTTTCTGTGTATCTGTCTGTCTCACGCAGGCCTATTTTCAGAGACTATTTGACGTAAACTATTGAAATTTGGAGCAGTTATAAGAATTAGTGGCCCAAACACAAACCAGAACCTAAAAAGCTGAATTTCGACATTGGGGGGGCTAGTTTTGGGGGGTCAACTGAGAAATAAAAAAAAAATAATTTTGAGGTCATCGTGTGAGGTGTCAAATGAAAACTCGTTAATGCACGAATTCAAAAGTGTATGAAATATTTTTTTGTTTTACTTTTTTCTTAACACTTTTGCAAAAAAACGCTAACAAATTGCTCTCTCTCTCTCTTTTCAATGAAATAACGGATCTCTGTTAAAAGATTTCAACGCATAAATCATATTTCATCTGTGCTCCTCTAGATGGAACTTTTTTCAATTTCTAAGTCAGTTGGAACACATTTTTGTTAGATGTTAGGTTTAAATAGACTTCAGATCAATGGAGAGTTCCAGATATAAGTTTGTATGCTCAGATCAATATCTGGGGGTATAAAAGTGCTTCTTAGAGACCGACTCGACCGACCGACTGACGAATGAATCTTTTTTTCAAGATTTTGATTAGGTTAGGTAAGGTTAGCGGGCTGATGAGAATTGTTACATCCCCATCACACTTAGGTTCTTGTGGACCCATTGTGATACCCATAAAGTTCTATTTCTTCTATTTCTTAGTTGACAGAGATTAGGGCAGTGACAGAGGAAATGGGTTGTGTCCTCATGTGCCTCCTCATTACCGCATCCCCTGCAAATGTCGGCATCACATAGTCGTAGTTTTTTCATGTGGTATCTTAGGGCGTTGTGCCAAGTTAGCACTCTAAGAATTGACAACGATTTTCTGTCCATTTGTAGGAGTTTTCTTGTTCTTTTTTCGTTGTATTCTGGCCACAATCTTCTTGATAACCACCTGCGAGGTTAGTGATTTCCACCTGTTGTTCGCTTCAATTGCTGATCTTTGTTCGATTCTGGCCCGAAGGTTACAGAGAGGAGGTTTAACCGTCCCATCTGCTTGTTCTTTATCTAGGGCCGGCCCGTTCATTTGCGGCTTCTTTGCCTGGTATCCCGCTGTGACCAGGGAGCCATACATGCAAGATTTTTATTAAGTTTTTCAAAATTCAAAGTAATTTCAGTTATCACTCACAATAGTAGGATAGCTGAAAGATTATGTGATCGATATAAAAGGACTTAGAATTGCAATATTCTGGGATGCCTATCAATAAAATTCTAGTTCTAGAGTCAGTCTTTGAGTTAAAAATCATGATTTGTCTTCAATGATTTCTAGGTGACCCTGGCCTCCTTTGAATGAATGAAATTGGGTTTCAGATACTGTATTCGTGATAGGCACCTTATCCATAATTATCGGTATTATATGTTTTCTCTCACATTCCCTTTTAGTCCTTTGTTTTTTTATGAAATGCCATAAAATAGAGTGAGAGGAAATGCAATAATGGATCATTAAAGATTATGTTGAAAGAGGGGAGGGACACTTTCTTACTTGATAATGCATGTGAGATGTGGATGGGATTTTAGAAGCATTGCATGGCATGTGAATATCAGGGTAGGAAGGAACTGTTTATTCTCCCACTTTTTTAGTAATCTGGAATAGGTAGACCGAATCAACCATAGATTCGTTCTATAATTTTGAAGGTTAATAAAATGCTGACGAAACTGCGGCGGCTTAGGTGCCATCTTTGGATGGACTTGGTGCCTGGCGCCTGGTGTTTGTGGATGGTTCAGCCTCTCAAACCCCCTCAACCTAACCTAACCTAACCTTATCATGGATCGGCTCCTGTGAATAGTCGGCAAATGAATTCTGTAACCTTTTTTTGTAACAGATTCAAGTGACGCAGTCCTGGTATACAGAGCCTAAAATGTGACTATTTGTGGATATTATTTACTTTCTTGGGACAAATCCATAAAAAAAAGAAACAATAAGAAGAATTGCCACAGAACCACAAATTCTAGGAAGTGGGCACATTTGTTTTTATTCTTGAAGTTACCCAAAGGAGAACAGAAAATTCTAAAACAAGCTTAATATTCAATTTTAGTACTCTCACAAAGGAGTTTTTGGCACAATCTAGGCGTCTTAAACCACTTGAAGCAAGGCGAAGCCTTTGTAGTAACTTATTTCTTCTTCTTAAGGTGGCGCTACCATTCGGGGTCAACCAGGGCCTACTTCTCGCAACCATTTACATATGTTTACGTGTTATATTTTTGCAGGGATGGAAGAGACCTACAATTTTTTGCCGACTCCGAACGGCGAGTTCAGAAGCTATTCATGACAAATGATACTCTTTAAATGTTTGTCAGACATTCGAAAGAGGTCTTTTAGGTGTTTGTTGTCCATTCACTGTAGTAGCAGTGTTGCTAGCTAAATGGACAAACGAGGACATTAAATTGCGTGAAAATCTCGCTCGTTTTAAAGTTACAGTGTAAAGTGTAAAAACACAGGACGCTTTCAATGTTTAATAATACATATGTACTTATATTTTTATGTCAATATTTTATTTAATTTTCAATGCTGTGGCCACCAGGAAAAGCAACATAAGCCGACTTGTCTCGAGATTGCTGCGCAATATTCGATTCTATCTGCTATACCTATTTTTTATCTCTAACGGCTGCAGAGTTATAAACCAGCAAAAACATCCAAACCATTAGTTATTTTCCCGCAAATATGCATATGGAAAAACAGCATAAGAAAATATTTTCCGTAAGGTTTTGACATATGCTCCAACAGCAAATGAAACTAACGCAACAATAAGCATGTAATTGTATAAAAATATTTTATTTCTTATCTTTATTTCTGTATCAACAACTCTCTTATAAGAAGTATAGTTTGTTGTAAGCTTACGTAAAACCTTCCAACTGCTCTCCTGAAAAGTTGTAAAAAGACGACTTATGCTATTTTTCCTCGTTGCCACAGAATTCATTAAAGTACCTATAAGCCAAAACCTGCTTTTTGCTGTCATATTATCTGAAATAACCTGAATTTGCAAATTTTGGATATAAATGCAAGCTTTTCGATGAAAGGTACGCCTTCTGTCTAAAATTATCACTTATGGGGTATTGCCAATATCAGGACTTAAGGGGACAGTTAGAATTTGCAAAAATTCGATTTTTTTTATTTCATTTTCGTAATGTATATATTTTTAAGAACACGCAATTTTAAGTCAATCCAACGATTATTCTAGAAGTTAGACGAATATTTGTAAAGTCATCAGAGCGCTTTCTTTACTCTATGTAAAGTGCTTTTCAAACTTCAACCGCATTTTTTTCAAAACCATGTTGTTATAGTCAGTGACCACGATTTCTCGGAAACTGCTCTCAAATTTTAACACAAGATTCTTAAATATATTTTTTTTATTAAAAATTTAATGCCGAAATTTTGGCCAAAAATCATTTTATTTTCTTGAGAGGACGCCATTTTTGCAAAAAAAAATGTTATTTTGCTTATGCCTTCGATTAATACCTAGATTTTACATTTCTTTAACGATCTCCGTTTGCTTTTTTCATTTTCTACGATCCATTCCAGAGATATCGTGGTCACCGCAAGACGCCTTTTTTGAAAGAAGCTCCGGGAGATCAGCTATAGCAGCCTTCAAAATTATTATTATTACAAATGTTGAAACACAGTTAAAAGCTACCTGAATATGTGTAAACAATTTTACATTAATAAGTTTTCTTAGGAAATGGTGTCATCTCCACTAAATAAACCTCAGTTTTTCTATATTTTCAAATACATGCAAGTGGCAGTTTTGTTAAGGCTCTGACATCTTGGAAAAGGGAGTGGGTAAATATGGTCGTAAGGCGGACGAATTAAAGGACGTTAAACTAACTATCTTAGCCAAAAGTGGCAATTTCAATTAACCAAATCCAATATCCACTTTCATCTCATTAAGTACTTTCATCGAATGTATCTACAATCGAATGTTGTGTGGATTAATAATTATTCGAAAACCAATTTATTTAAAAACCGAATAAGTGGTATATGTCAACTTTCTTTATTTTGTGCATTTTTTTTCATAATTTTTTCCTTTTAACTTGTAAAAGGTTAACTCAGCTATTTTATGAATTCACTGTCGTGTCGTGATTTATCTTCTGTCCGCTGGGTCTGTCTGTCTGGCTTACCTTCAACCAAAACGGAAGTAAATCTCCTGAATACGATAAAACGAAAAATTGTATCTCAATTCACTCCCACTGCTTGAGAAAGGAATGAAAGAAAAGCTTTTATTTTATTTTTGTTTGACTGTCTTTAGGCTCTTTCTTTCTGTCTGTTGCACACCACCGGGCATATGGGTACGGATTTGTATTGAAAACCTGAAATACAAAAAGAAAATACAAAGCCTGGCTGCAAGTCCGCTTATATCCGTATTCAGCAGGCGATGAAAAAGGAGTAAAATGTGTACAAAAAAAAACCCTTTACCTACTTTAATGAAAGTAAAATGTTTGTTGTCCAACTGGTTTGTATTTTTTTTTTGTCATGAAATTTTGACGAAAATAAAATACAAATTTCAATTTCATTCGCCATCGTCGTCGTCGGTCGTCGTGAGAAGAGAGCGTCTCGAACAGCATTGTTCCGCATACACCTCGTCGTATGTATCTATTTCGTAGATGTGTAGAAAAAAAATAAAATAAAATTTATCTCCGGGCCAACCGGCAACACGAGAAGATTCGTTGAAAAGAGATTCGATAACATAAGGAAGTAAAGTGAGAAATGGCAAAGACCAAGACTTGCAGAGGAATGCTTTCGATTTCGTTTCGACGTTTCATGTCTGACGAAGGCGATGCTGCGCTGCGCTGGCGGGAAAGAGTGGTATAGGCCCACCGACGATTAAAGCAGAAGAATCAGACAATAAATAAATATAACTGTAGTCGGCTGTGAAGAGTGAAAAGTTGCAGACTTTTTTCTCTTGGTTTCTACCTTTTTGTGGATTGCGATTTAATACAATCCACGGAAGCGTTTGGATTTATTTGCTACTAAAAGTAATTACATATCACGTTAGTGTACTAATACTTAAGATGGTCAAATGCAATTAACCAAGTGCTTGCTTGACACAATTGCTGTTGGCTGAGGCTTACTTAAGTGACTGATTCATCCAAATACTCAAATGTTTAACCAATGTATAGTAAGTTATAGTTTTCTGTATATGAATGTATATATGTATGTATATGTGTTTGAAAAAATTCCGTTGTTTCGATTTTTGATAAAAAAAAATACAGAACGTTTATTGTTGCATATGTATATGTTTCCTTTAATTTCAATTTCGGGAACAAAGACAAGTCGCACGGTGCCAAATCAGGTGAATACGGCGGACTTAACACACACACACCTGATTTCGAGCCAAAAACGAACGAACAATGAGTACTGTGTGAGTCGGTGCATTATCGTGCAACAGAGATCTTCTTTCTGGATCGCGATATTCGAGTCGAAAACGATGGATTCTAACCATCAAACGCTTCAAAACTTCAAGATCCAGTGAAACCGCGTTAAGAACCACCCTCTTAAGTGCAAAACCCGCATATCATCCTCGGTTCTTTGAAAGCCTAAGTTTATAAGTAATATTCTTATTAAAATCCCCTTAAGCACATATCGCCTAACTACATTGCCCGCTTAAGTACTCACTAGTGTGCCCATGCGAGAACTCTCGCAAGAGAAAATCTAACCCCCAAAATCCAAACTTCCTTCTTTATTAATTTGTTAAAATTTATAAAGTAAAAGTGCAATTCGTCACTGCTCCAGGAAATTTTCTTTCTTTTGACACCTCATTTGTTAAGATTGGTTAAGTGTGAGAGCCGCAAATGGTACCTATACTACAGAAATAATATATATGATTGTTTCCCTTTCTTTCGTCATAATTGACATCAAATATACCCCTTTTAAATACCCTTTCTAATAATAATGAACTAAAATAGAAACAAAACAAAAGGTAGTAAACTTAATCTAGTACATAATGTGGTACTCTAGTAAGACTGTGACGTTTTCTCTTGGCTGTCGCTTTTCGATTGTTGGTTATGTACCACTGTTTTCGTAACTACATATCCCGGATAAGTACCTCACGATATTTGAAAATTCTATGAGTGCACTTATCCGGGTTTTACTGTCATATGCGGCAGTAATTGTTTGACGAGTTGGAATGAATTACTAGTGGATAATTCCTTTGCTATCGCAGAATTGATGAGCATTGACTAATGCCGCCCAAAAAACGTTTATGCCACTCGAAACAGCGGTTCTACTCAAACAATCATCACGGTACACTTGTTGCATCAATTGGACTGTTTCGGATGCCTTTTTACCAAGTGTTGCGTGGAATTTAATGACCGCTCTTTGTTCCATGTTATAATTCCAACATCAAAAGAAAAGGTGTTCTGGAAAAATAATTTTAACTACATATTGTCATGACAGATAGTGGAGAAAAATTCAAGCTTTAAAACGCATGTGTTCGGGATATTATTTGACACACAGGTGAGAATCACAAAGGAGGTACATAGAGTCCCCTACATTAATGTGTGAGAATCACAAAGAACACCTGTAATAAACATTTGTAAGGTGATTTTGGTAGCATATGCTTACCAACGGTCTAAAATGAGATCTTTCAAAACTTTGATGTTTGATCTAATATACCTCTTCTTCTTCTTTTGTTCCGGGAGCTACTAACGCAGCAACACTTTAACTCCTCCTGGAGCATAGGGCGACAACCAGGTCCTTCCATCTCTCTTTGTTTGCAGCTCGATACATCAGCTGTGTCCATGATCGAACATTTTCGGATTGAGCTTCCGTCAAAACAGTTGACCTCCATGTTGCTCTTGGCCTACCAACTCGCCTTACACCTTGAGGGTTCCATTGGAAGCACTGCTTCGCTATGTTGTCATCTGGTTTCCTCAGTGTATGGCCAATCCAGCACCATTTTCTCTGTTTGATGTCAACATCCACTTTTGTTTGTCCAGTCTAATATATCTAGACTTCTAAATTCGACCTCTAAGCTTGCGATTCAGTTGTTTAATTGAAATTTAAAGACCAACTGCCTGCAGGCTTTCTACTTGAACTAAGTCTTTATCTCCGTATGATTATCTTTCCCCCCCTTCTTCTTTCTCTAGGCCAACATGGCAAAGCCTTATTTCCCCGATTACGCATCTCTTATTAAAATAGAAAAAAATCGATGTTCCTAAATATTCTGAAAAATGCTGAGCATCAACCCGTAGACCCCATCTATTTACCGTCACAATCCCACAAAACTATTTAAAACACAATCCAAGTTTGTCTGCTAAAGCTCCGTGCACACTCTTCTATCACGTTGAAGCTCACATTCAATCCAGACTTTCATTATGCCCACTCTCTTTAAGCACAACCAACACAGCACATTAGATCGCGCCCCAAAAAAAAGTCCACCCATCATCGAACCACCAACCAACAAGTCATCAAACATAAAACACTCTCACCCAACTCAGCGAACCCAATCAAACTGAATTCCAAACTAAACTTACATCGCTTCCGCAAACCGGCAGGCCACGACAATTAATACGAGTAAAAAAAAATAACAAAAAATTAAATAAAATACCCAGAGACGAGCTTTTTGTATCTTGTCGTTGTCGTTGTCGTTGTCGGTTGGAGTCGTTTTTTTTTTTTTGTTCGAACATTTTTCTTCCTCTCCATATTTTGTTTTGGTTGTTTTTCTTTTTTTTTTTTGTTTAATGTGAAAGAAAGAAAAATGGGATTCACAATCGCGCAAACTATCTACTAGTCGTATTTTGACTCTCACTCTTCATTCGTATTCCGGCGGCAAAGGTTCGATTTCGGGTCCCGTTCGATTCATTTGTTAAACCTTAATTATCCATTCGGGCAAAAAAAAATATAAATCCAAAATATATACTTGCAGATACTTTTAGTGGAATGTCCCTCGTTAGTTTGTGATTTGCAAAAAAGAAAATCCATTAAAGTCTCATTATCAACTTCAAATATAAATTCAGATATGATTGTATCCGGATAGACAGTCAGTTACGGCGAAAGAGATCATCGCCATCGCAAGCAACTGCGCTAACTAAATTCATCAAAAAAAAAAGTGTCACATAAAAATAAAATAACTCCAAAACAGCTGTGATATATTTATACTTTCGTGTTTATATACATGCGCCGCTGCACAGATACTGTATCTATATATGTATCTACGGAATAGAATTAAATATCAAATGTTGTTGTAAATAAATGTTTAATATGTGCGGATAGGCAAGTGCGGAAAGCTTCTCACATCATCTTTTTTAACAAAACAAAACTTAACTTACATATTTGCACTAGAGTGCGACGAAAAGATACACTAGTGTGCATTCTGTACAACTGCATTAGAGGGAATTCTACACTAGTAGCGCGATTAGTGATGATCATTTCGTGAAACGCATGGAATAACACGTTCAAGGTCAAACTTTTTTCCAACCGACCAACCAAACAACCATCAACCCCACAGTGTTCTATCGTCGTTGTCGTTGTCGTGTATCTATTTTTTTTTTTTTTTTTGTATCTGTGTGTATGGGGTTCTAAAGTGCTCGTTCTCATGTGAAACTATTATTATTTACTATTCAAAGCTTTTATTTCACCGATTCTCAAGTGTTTCGCTGCTGTTCGTTAGCAATCCACGCGATAGCGTCAAAACCCCAACCAAAGTGTCTATAATTAATTTTTTTTTTTTTCATTTTCATTCTTATTCTAAACTAACGTCAAGTGTATTTCTCTGGTGGTGTTTAAGATACCAGTTTTGAAGTTGAAGCTTTTTATTGGTGTTTGCTACTTCTTTGCATCTGTAGATACATTTTGTGGAGATGATACAAGATTTTTCATAACTAAGTGGTACGCAAATAAATTAAAATAAAAGTGCATTAATTTAAAACAATTGATTTGGAATAAAATCAAAACAAAAAAAAAGTATCTATGAATGAAGTCCTTACCAATGAGGATGGAATACCAATTGCCACCACCGCCACCGCAGACTTTACAAATTGGTCCCACTCCGGTGCAGGTGCAGCAAACACATTTGCAAATCTTACAAAATGTCCATCAACAGCAGCAACAGCAGCAACAGCAACACCAGCAGCAAATTGTTGGTTCTATGCAACCACCAGCAACATTGCCACCCCTAAGTAGTCTGCCACTACAAGTTGTTCATAATTTGCCACATTTACTTGGCAACAATACGAATGCGAACGGTGCGACAAATGCCAATCCATCGAATAACAACAATAGCACTCGTAATAATGGCAACACACTGCAACCGATCAATGGTTTGGGTAGCTTGCCGCCAAGTAGTCAACTTCTTCATCACCATTTGCAGCATTTAGCGAATGCTAGCAACAATAACAATAATAATAATACAAATACTCCAAATAATAATAATACAACAGCGAATAACAACAACAATCTCATACCGAATAGTAACAATAATAATAACAACAATGGGGGTAATGTTGCTGAAGAGAACAATCGCTGGACACAATTTCAAGTGCAACAACTGTGGAAACATCATGCATCCTATCTGAATGGTAATGGTATAGTAGTTTATGGGGTCTACTTTCCCTATGAGGGTGGGAAAATGGTAGAGCGTATTCAGTTAAACATCAATGTGTCCAAAATTATGGGCCAGACGCGAGGAACTGAAATGTACTTAAATGTCTACATTCAATTTCGACAGTGTTTGGGCCTAAAAAAAATACTGCTCTTAATCTTAATTTTCGGTATTTTAAAACATTTTTAGTACCTTAGTCCATGGAATATGATTTCATTTCCGAACCAGTGTTCAATGTCTTAAGGGTCAAAAGAATGCCAACACCTGCCAACAAGTTGTATTTTATACCAAATTGTTTGAAATTGAATTGGGACGGTTCTAAAAGCTTTTTACTGTCTACCATTCGACTAAATATTTCAATGCACAAATTGTTAATCTGAGGAACTCAAATGTACTTAAATGTCTACATTCAATTTCGACAGTGTTTGGGCCTAAAAAAAATGCTGCTGTAAAGTTTAAAGGAAGACACCAGAAACTGCTCATAATCTTAATTTTAGGCATTTTTAGACATTTTTAGTCCCTTAGTCCATGCAATATGATTTAATTTCCGAACCAGTGTTTATCAACAAGTTGTATTTTGAACCAAATTGTTTGAAATTGAATTGGGGCGGTCCTAAAAGTTTTTTACTGTCTACCATTCAACTAAATATTTCAATGCACAAATTGTTAATCTTTCGGCCCGAAGGTCTTCAGATAAAAATTGAAGCAATACAATGTCCAAATTTTATTTTTAGGTACAGATTTCATTTCATTACATTTTGATCAAATATTTCCATTTCAAACAATTTAGGCCAAATATATAATAAATAGTTAGGAATGTGTATCTCGATTACTAAGTTAAATACATTTTACTAAATTATTCAAAAAAGAAACTACATGTCCAAATTTTGACCCACGCATTGAGAATTCATAATTTCAACAGGTTTCGTTATGTACAGATACTAAATCTTTTTTAACAACTTCAAACACGTCAGAACAACGGAGCTTTAAACTAGAAACTTATATTCAAAGAAAACTTATATTTTTACATTTAATTTGAATACATTTTGACTTTATTATGATGGTTAACAAAGAACGTAGGATAAATCTTAGTTTAGAAATCATAATTTATTACAAGGCATTCATTTAGAATCTATTCCACTTAGAAGTGCTCAGAGTCTTTTAACTGAAATTGGAGGACATAAAATATTAAAATGGGATTTCAAACTGCTTCCATCGATCTGCATCTATGTGGATCCTAAGTGTTATGGGAAAAAATCGAAACAACTTCTTTTTCTGTTGCTATCTCTAAACACTCTCCAACCTTGCCGATACCTTCAGATAATTGTTCGGCTCACAGTTTCTGCGCATCGTAGCAAATTGCTTTCTTGTCATAATTCCCATAACTGCGAGTACCTAAGCACTATCTTTTGGTGGTAAAGACTTTAAATGAACATTCTCTCTCGTATTTCAATGCCTTCATTAAAATGTATAAGTACGCTTTGAAATCTATGTAGAAGCAAATTACAATAAAGTCGATTAGTATTCATAAATATTTAATTTGATAAGAGTAGTTAATGGTTTAACTTCTGACATTAAGCTGACGTGAAATATATGTGGAAAGTTATTACCACAAATCTAGCTCTAGACTACACTTACTAGTCTTTTCTTAAAGACTAAATTAACTTTAAAACACATGGCAGTCAAAGGTCATTTGAATGGTTTTAGAACAAGGCAACGTGTCAGAAATGTGTACATGCATAAATGACAAGCAACAATTGGTCATAAATTAAAAGTTAAATACTTTCTTATTATTAAGTAGTTTTCTTTTTTAATTTAACTAGTTAAACGTCGGAAAACATATGAAATGGCATCACTGATTTTGAAAACTTTGGGAATTTCATTTATGTATTCCTTTGAAGATATCCACTTAATAAGTAGTATGACTGGTGTGGTATAATTTTGCGATTTTTACACACTTTGTGGCTACAATAAGTTCAGTCCCGGAAGAGTACTTCTTTGAAATTTGCCATTGGTAACACTACCGCTGCGAATTGCCTGCAGGTGCCTAAACTCTACTGACACATCTTTTAAATTGTTTAACAAATTATAAGAATAAGACTGGGGCAGTATCCCATCTTTCGATTTGGTACAAAATCACGTTGGGAACCATATGAAGTGGCATCACTGATTTTGAATACTTTTTGAATCTCATTTATGCTTTGAAGATATCCACTAAATATGCAATACTACTGGTGTGGCATTATTTTGCAATTTCTTTGTGGCTGTAATGAGTTTGATATTTTTGATGGGTTTGTTTTGACAGAGTGAGCACCTGATGATATTAAATGGTCAACATTGGCTTTCATTTGTTTAAGTCCTGAAAGTAGTAGTTTTGCCATTATTTGTTCATACCCGGAAAGTCTTGAATTTTATAATCGATCTCGAAACTGTCGCGTCGGTTTAAAACTACATGTTCGAAAGTTACTTAAGATCTCGTGAACAAATGTCAGTTCGACGTTCTCAACATTTGCCGTGGCCGTGGTGGTTATGTCCGTTGGACTACTACGCATGCTGCCCGGGTTCAATCCCAGCAAAAACACCTAAAAGTTTTTTCACGATGCCACCTCTTTCCAATGTCTGACAAGCAATCAAAGAGTATCATTTGACATGAGAAGCTTCTCAACTCGCCGTTCTGAGTCTGCAAAAAACTGTAGGTCCCTTCCATTTCGTGGAAAAAATAAAATGCACACACAAATGGTTGCGAGAAGCTAGGCTTGGTTCTATATAGGACTGTTGACGTTGGTGCGTATGTATGTATGTTCGACTATCACAGCTGAACCACTGAAGCTATCCACCTTATATTCACACCATATGTTTGTGTGGTGCTCCGGATGGTTTTTGTTTATGTTAGAACCCCCTAGGTGGCGTTGGGGTCGCTTTTTCAAAATTCTTATTTATGGACCGAATTGGCTCAAATTCACACCATATAATATTTAAAAAAAAGACAGTCTTTGGCAAAATTTTGACCCGATAGGTGGCGCTGAGGTGCAGATATTTACGAAAATTTGGTTTTCCCCGTATATAATTTTCATATAAACAATATTAAATTTAAATGTAATAATATAGTTTGGTGTAGTGACAAAAACTTCCCACATGTGGCGTTGGCAATATGAGTATCGCGACTGTTTGCGTACACGGGCAAAGCCGGGCGGATCAGCTAGTATATAATATGTATATATTTCTTAAAAATGATTTGTATTGCTAGGAGGTAAACTCTACTTTGGGTAAAAGGTTCAACTATTTAAAAAAAAAAACCTCTCGAACAAGTTAGTTCCAAGTTGATGTGACACAAGTGGGTAGTGTCTAACGATATAACACTTCCTCCCACGATTGTCTGATGAAACTACAAGTTTAAGATTTCGACAATAAAACTGCAGTAAAATATTAGGCGGATAGCACAGCCACAAAAAAAGTTTGTAAGAACCAAGGATCCAGTTTTACCTGGGCTGGAATGTGGCGCTAAACGCGTTAAGAACGTTTTATCTGTTAAAAAATAGCGTTTTTAAGTTTTTAGTTTATCGAATATCTTCGCAAGTACAAACCCATTTCCGCGCACGCTTCAATTTCTATTTGTAAATTCACGGGGAAACCCACCTGCAGTTCAGGCATTCAAAATAAAATTTTCCACCTAAACTAAGTAAAATAAATAAATAAATAAAACCAGTTTCGTTTTAATCCATTTAAATTGGTTTGCAACCATTCCTATACGACTTTCAATTTCATCGGTGCATCCCACACTTTTCCTATTCCTTAAATCGAAAGAAAAAGCTATTATAAGCCATCTAAAAGATTTATGTTAACAAATAAATGAAAATGTCTTCGGAAAATAATTTAATTTATGACATATTAATTGTGTTGAATGAACTGCCGTAATAATAATAAAAACCAAATTAAAGCAGTTCTCCAGTTAGTTTCAAAATTTTTATGTAAATTTATTTTTTTATTAAAAAAAAAAAAAAAAAAAATATTTAAAATAGAAAAAGTTAAAAAAAAAACGTATTTTCACTTTCACTGTCTGTGCTATGACGTAGGTCATAAAATTTAGATTTTTCGATGAAGAAGATGAGTTGATAGAGGGATTTGATTTAATAGATTAGATTAGACTAGGTTAGGAAGGTTTGAACGAAAGGAGTTATATCGGAGCGGCGTGAGTACACAGTTCTGAAAATAGGTGCGGGAATATTCGGGGCGTATTCCTGACCAACGAAACAACTTTGACTCCACTTTGTACGGCGGAGAAAGTGTGAATTTTAATTTTTGTTTCATCAGCTTACTCTATTTTTTTTTTTAATTTAATGCGGTCCCAAGGATTGAAGCTGTCTCTCAGTTTTTATGGCTTAATTAAGAGATGGAAATATTGCTTCAGTATTCTGCCTTCAATTCGACGTGAATCACTATTTTTTGATCGCTTGGAGTTGGAGGACAAATTGGAAAAATACTTTTGGTATTACAAAAACACATTGTAAAGCTATATTCTCTCCTTCATCCTTTCATAACTCCTCTGGAACAGGGTGATGCCACCGGATTTCTGTATCAGTGTTCTAAAGAACCCCGTCATCTTATGGCATCCATATCGCCATCGAATGTATGCTGCGGTGATTCTTCCGGCTTCGGAAATTACGTCAAAATTTTTTTTTTTTTTTTTTAAAACCGTCAGAAAATTTTCTATACAATAGTTTGGCCTTTTTTCCTACAAAGAAAGCACAAATTCTTCTGGCCTTTTTTCCAAAAAGTTTTCTGGCGTTTTTCCCATTTTCAGAAATCAAAATCAGTTTGAAAAAAATATTTCTGCCGTTTTTTCCTTTTCTGAAAATTTGAAAACAAATAACCTTTTCTGGCCTTTTTTCCAAAATTAGTGTGGAAATTAGGCAGGATATATGTTTTTTTTCTGGCCTAATTTCCATTTCACTTTCTGCTGCATTTTCGACATCTGTGTGCTATAATTTCCAACATTTCTGGCGTATTTTCCAAGTAAAATTCTGCTCTTTTTTGCATATTTGAAAACACAAACATTTTCTGTCGCTTTTTCAAAAAAAAAAAATTCTATCATAATTTTCGGGAGCCGATTCTAATAAAGACTGTCGTGAGTGCCATTTTGCCTTGGAAATGCAAGAGATTAAAAAAAAGTGTGAGCCGCATAAGCTCACGAGAGAAGAAAGAAAGTTGTCTAGTACAATCGATAGAAAACGTGTAATAAAATTTAGTAAATATGTATACATATAATAATGTACAACTGATATTCATTTTGGTCAATTAATACAGAAGTTGTTAATAATTGGACTCCAGCAATGCCTATCGGGTCCAGATTTTGTAGTTTTTTCTTTAGGCACTATACCAACATAAACTGTGAATATGAATCATTTTGGTCAATTAATATAGAAGTTGATAGACAGATGGACAGGCAGACCAACAGACAGACAGACAGACAAACAGACAGACAGAAAGCTAATATGTAAATAAAGACAGACAGACAGACAAACAGACAGAAAGACAGACAGACAGACAGACAGATAGAAAGTTAGTTAGACAGAAAGACAGATAGATATACATACAGACAGACAGACAGACAGAGAGCTGATATTTTCTGCATACACATTTTCAAAAACATATACGTCGCTAAAGAAGTATTCACTTCAAAAACTTTCCCTTTAATGACAGAAAATAGCATTGGCCCTGTATATATGTATAAGCCTTATAGTAAATAAAATTTTGGAAATTCCGACTTAATCTGGAAAATGCTTCGAAAAAAAATGCAAAGGGTTCATGCAGCATTCGAGGTGAAGAAGACAATTATTTGTATTTGGTATTTTCAATGCCGTTTTCGAGTAAATAAAACAAATTTGTAAATATGTCCCATCGAAAACGAACAAACTTTCGAATTGCCAAAATTCCAGTATCTATCAAAAACAAAACTCACCCCATTTGGCGCACTCTAAGCCGATTTGCATTTTCAAAACACCTCCCCATCCATCCCGCCACTTGGCTTGGCATTTATTATGCAAATACTCGTACACTAATTAAGTCTCTCTAATTTCAAAGCGAACCATACCAATTCCAAATCCATTGATTTATCGACAGGGGCACTTTCTCGGATTCGTGGACGAGTGCAAAGCGAAAATTCGTTCTCGAACCTGACCTAGAACTTAAGCGCGCTGCCCATGAATACGAATGTGTGTCTGCCCTTGCGGAAAGAGGTGTCACTTAACTTATTGATTGTTCTAATCCAAAGCTGGCGTCGTAAATTCCCTTATCGAACGAAAGGTTTTCTGTTCAAAGTATCTTTCTCTTTTCTCTCTCTCTCTCTTTGGCGATGTGTGATCTTTCTGTGTTCTGACCTGTCCAACAATCTTGGTGTTGCTGCCTAAAATATTCATGCGTTTTCAGAATGCTGCTGCGATACAGATACATGTTCGTATCTGATTTAGGCCGTGTATCTGTGTGGTAAGATCATTATTTTTTTTTTGGCCAAAGGGACGGAGACCGTGTTAAACTTTCCATTTTCAGTTGTGTAGTGAGCAATCATTTTTTTTTTTGTTTGTATTATTTTCGGGTTTTGTTTCGTTCAGTTGTTTCTTTTATTATTTGTAGTTCGCCGTTTTTATTTTTTATACATTTATTTATTTTTGTCTTTTTTGAATTTTGTATTTTTTTTTTCGGCAGTGGTTGGCTGGGTAGGTATCTTTTGCCGAATTAACATGGTTCGCGTTCGCATTCGGTGTGGCTGCGCTCAGTGTTGGCTTGTTGGGTCTTCCAATTTACTTTCATTAAGTATAGTAGTAAACTTTCACTTTTTTCGGCAGTTTGATTTATATATTGTATAGTATAAGCAAGCATACATACATACTCGTACATGCGGACGGACATGTGTTATTTTTGTATGGATACACGAAATATTTTTCGTATGCATTTATTCGAAAGTAAAATTTTAGTATAACATGACTAAAGCACTAAAGGCTGGAGATTTAAATTAATTTAAATATTTGGTGACCATCTTATTTTTGGGTGGTTACTGGTTAATCTTAATGAGGTTTTATTTTCATTTTTGCTTACTTTGCAGTCTATGAAAATGGTTTTGTATCTTTCAGACGTCGGTCGACGAATTTATTTGAAAAATCTTCAAGTTCCACAAAATTTCACGTGTTTGACACTTATTTTCCTCATTATTGTTGGGACGGGTTTATTGGAAGGATTTTTCTATTCAAAAAATAGAAGCATTTTCTTTACAAACGCATTGCAAAGAAGATGTTTTATCAAAACGTTAATTGCATGCGATCTGTTCCACTTGCTGTGACTGCAATCGCCTACGTGTGCAACTAGCCAATTTATGGCGGTACTTCATGCCTTAAACATTAAATAACTTATAGTTCTCACTTCCAAAGGCGTTAAATCGCATGATCTGGGCTGCCGATTCTGATCACCAAAACGGAAAATTATTATATAGTAGGTAACTGAATTGTTTTTCGGGCTGTATGGCGTATAGCACCGTCTTGTTGAAATCACATCTCATCCATATCCATATCTTGCATTTCAGACACAAAAAAATGGATTATCGCGATAGCGAGCATCATCATCTGTTATTGCTTGATCATCAGCATTTTCCAAGAAGAATGGTCCGGTGATGCCTTCAGCCCAAAATCCGCACCAAACAGTGACATGCTTTTGCTTCCCAACAATCACTTGTGCATTTTCTGTACCCCTCTGACAATTTTGACGATTAGCTGAAAATGAGCCTAATCGCTGAAGATGATTTCGTTTGAAAAGTAGTTGCCAAAATATTGCTCAACAATGAAAACGCCTTGTTTATTAATAATTGGTCTGTTCCCGTTTTCTGCAACAAAATTCATAGATTCTCAAATTTCAAGCAGTGGGGGTTAAAATCTCGTAGAGAGAGGTAAAAGTGCGCAAAAGTACTTAAACGCATTGAACAACAAAAAAGAACAATTTGACAAATTTGACAGTTTTCATAAAGCTGACCAAAGACATTTCTTGAGCTAAAATTGGCAGCATGGGGAAATTTTTTATTCCCTTGTTACCTCTCTCTTCTGTGAAAAAGTACAAAATATCTTCGTACGGGAAAGGATTTCACTGATTTTCGTATATTTACGTAGTTTTTCGCAGTTTGGGACAGGTACGGGAATAGACCTAATAATAATCCTGTCAGCTGTCACGCTGTCTTTCTTTCCCATTGACAACAATTTAGCACATAAATGGTGAAAAAAATCATGTCTTGCATGAATTTTGGGACACAAATTACCTAATAAGCCCGGACAAACTCAGATAATTTAGAAAACATATAACGGACGTTCCCCGCATAGGCCAAAAAGAGTACATGTCCAGGAAAACTCGGAGAGATGGCATATACACATATATGACAGCTCATGGTCATAAAATACATCCAAGGGTGGATGATGTCTATCTATGTTAGTTATGCTTGAATAAGATTCTTGAGCCATCCTCGGAGGGAACCCAGATCGTTTTGTGGCAAGTGAAAGCCCACCTTTGAAATAAGTCACCAAGCAATAAAATGTTGTTTTCCGAGCAGGATAAGTCCTATCAATTCAGGTTCTTTTGGTCTGTGTCTCTCAGGTTGGAAAAATCTGGTATTTTAAGGAACTAAAGGAAGTTTTTCTTTAATATATTAAAGTAAAATATACAAATGTGCAAAAGCCAAAAGATTTTACATCTGGATAAATCCATACGCCTAGTCGCAGGAAACTGTGCCATAGGTCATATGACAAGCTAATGATCCAACATCTACTCTGCTTCTGTCCCGACCTCTAAGAACGACGCCTCCGTACTTTAGGTCATAGATTGCTGGAAGACATAGCAGAGCTCGGATATTTAAAGATATCGGATCTTCTAAGATTCACCAAGAGCACAAACTGGTTTACGAGTTGGTAGAAAGAGGATTAACTCCCAAACTATAAGGGGATTCACAATGGACCTTCTGGGCTCCGAGTGCAAATGATTGCTCGAACAATCACACACCCTTCCCAACCTAACCCAACCTAAGTATTGCGTCCGGTGAAGTATGTACATAGATGCGATCCGTTTTTTTTTTTTTTTTTTTGTTTATTATAATCACATACTGTAGCTTACATGAGAGAACAACACAGTATTTCAAATGCTGACTGTCAGCAAATTTTCAGTCTATTTGCATCAACTAGGATGTACTGGATTGAAATATAAATAATTACTTTAGGTTTCAATGTTCGTCAACTGCT
Source organism: Brachyopa scutellaris (assembly GCA_949775065.1). Lineage (NCBI taxonomy): Eukaryota > Metazoa > Arthropoda > Insecta > Diptera > Syrphidae > Brachyopa > Brachyopa scutellaris. The sequence continues at coordinate 119,732,477 of OX459113.1, forward strand.
ACTTTAAATTAGGCAGCATATACAAGTACACCATGACAAAGAGATCCCTTCATAAAAACATCTTAAAAGCATCTAAAATATTTCCCACTTTAATCACCATTTACTCGGCCATATTTGCAAATAAAAGCATGCAATGAAACTTGTACACTAGATGACAGAAGAAAACAGAAATGTCAAGAGCATAGGACCCGATTACTCAAAGTGTAGAAAAAAACCAAAGCGATTCGATTACCCACCTTCATACACTCTTTCGATTACTTTCGATAGCGCTGTAGTACGTAGTGCCCAGCTTTTCGCAATGATTTGTATTTGTGTGTTATATTGATCGGGACCCTACAGTGATTTTTATTCTTTTCCGACTTCAAACGGCGAGTTGGGATAGTCCTACGACAATACATATATACTCTGGAAGGAGTTACCACTATATACATATATACTCTGGAAGGAGTTACCACTGAGCCACAACGCGTGAGCACATTTATAGTTCAAAACAAACTCGGTGTGCGCAAGATTTAAAAAAAACACATGCAAACAGAAGAGTTACCCTATAAATGCACATGGGAAAGTATCATAGAATAAAATCCTCATTTCCATAGCACACCATTTCACGTGTTTTTTTTTTTTTTAATTTTTAGAAGGCTTCCCCTTTTAGAGCCACGTTTGTTTTGGATAACACGTGTCGAGTGTTGTTTTCATAGTTTTTGTTTGTTTTGATTGTTGCAATTCTTGTATTGGAAGGTGCTATATTTCGAAGTCTTTGACTGTTCTTTCGTGGAGCGGCACACCGTGGTGGCACCCTTATGGGGGTACATACCATATGTACGCCCAGCAGCGACAAAAATGCGCTAGAAGAAAAACTGTTTTTAGAAAGCATAAGAATAGAAATTAATAAAAATAAATTTTTAAATTTCTTTTACAAGAATTAAAATATAAAAAATCACGTTTTTCAAAAAAAAGTTGCTCCACGGTCTGCATCATTTCTCCTTGAAATGTGGAAAATTCTTGTAAATTAAACTTGTAGTTATAGTTTGTCGTGCCGAATTTTTGAAATTCGAAAAATTTCGCAATTTACGGCAGTTTAAAAAAAATTGTGCATTTTGTGTTAAAAATGTCACACTTTAATTATATTTTTAAGTTTTTTTAACCAACATATTAAAAATTCGGCTCGACTATAGAGAAAATAATTTCGAATATTTTCAAAAAAAAGGCATCAAAAAATATTAAAAACTGTGTGAGTTATCATGCAGACCGTGCTGAAAAAAGTAGTTTTGAGAAAAACGCGTTTGAGGTTTCAAGTGCGTTTCGCTCGAGGTCACGCGCAGCTAAAGCCAAAATATATTCTCCTCATGCTTTATAAATGTCCCTATAAATATGTACTTTAAGATAACAAAAGAACCGACAGCCTGAATGAAGGGCTCCGAAAGAACATAGCTACTTCAAACAAAGGCCAGCTACCTACGCAATTCGGGCTCTCGTCGGGCCGTCACATTTTCTCTAATAACTTTGAAGCTATGGGGAATGTTTACAATCGGCTTTCACAGAAGTACGCCTAAAACTATAGAGAATAATAATCTGTAGAAACAATTTTTTTTAAAGTTCTGGATGTATGTACCCCCTTAAGTGGACCTACTGGTCTAGCGCCATTGAATTTGACGAGTTTTTAGAATTTTTTTTTTATGAAAATAAGGAGCAATTGTATTTAAACTTTGTAGATATATTTAACAACATTAACAATATCCAAAAATATTAAAAAAAAAATATTTTAATTAAACAAAAATTGGTGTTCCAGTTGCCCTCTTCAAAAAAAAATGGGTCTTGCTGGTGTGTCATTTTTTGGCTCTACCACTAATCGAAAACAAAAAAAAAAAACAAAAAACATTTTAATCAGTGTGAGTATAGTTATCACAGGAACGAGAATGGATAAAAAAAATAAAAATTGACAAAATGGCGCGATGTTGAAATTTACGTTTCCATTTAGTTCCAACGATAAGCACTGGTTTACTGAATAACATAGTAAAATTTGAGACGTATCGAATTTTTTATTTTTGTCTCACACCGTCCAGAAAAAAAAAGTTTCGAGATAAATGAGTTTAAATTTTACCTGCTCCTTTCACCTGATTCTGCGCTGACTTGCTAAATAGGCTGTAGAAGTCAAAATACTGGAAATATTTATACGAACATTTAACAGTATACTTTTAAAAGCCTATACTTTTGAAATATCAAAAAAAGAAAAAAAAAAAACAATTTTTTGAAAAATCTTGACCAGAAGGTCCCCTTAAGTAATTTTTCTGACTGTATTTTCGACGTATTCCACGCCGTTCTTTCTCTAAGCTTCGCCTTACAAATATTGACCATATCCAATGACTGATACAGTGAGGACTTGAAAGATCTTTTACGCCGCCGTAGGCTGGTAGTAGCTTAAGACACATTAAATTGTTCATATAAAGTCACAGAAAACGAGTTTCTAAAGATAAGAGGTAGGCATTCAAAACTAGGCACCAACCAAGGTGTAATTTTCTTGAAAAAGAGCCCAGAGCCGTAAGTTCTACCTACCTGTCTGGAGTGACATGGATAATAGCGCCTCCCATTGGAAAAAGACTGATACTTGGACATTTTTCTAATGCAATCAAGATGTTTAGCTAGTGGTACGTGCCATCCTCGATTGATATCCCCTGAACAAAACGTCACCGACAGTGATCTCAGGTGTCTACACCTCTACAAATGTACACTCCTCTCTCTAAGTTGCAATTTTAGAAAGGAATTCTTTGTCAGAGCTCTAAGCTCAGCTTCTAGATAGGACTACCTTTACCGTGGTGGATTTATTTATAGCGCTTTCTACTAAACGCATACAAATTGATATTTGAATAAATTAATCTAAAAGAGCGCGTCTTGATTATGCATAAATCGAAATAAATCACTCGATGTGTACCGACTTCGAATCATGCTATTTAAGCCCCAAAAAGATACTTTTTTTCGTCTAATTTTATGATTTTGCACTACAATTGTTTTTATTGCATCTCTGCTTTGTGATCTGCTTCGTCTTCTTTTGCGAGTACTCGCATGAGGTATGCGGTATGCCCCGACTAATTTGTATGCGGAACAAGTCGCACAAGCGATCCACTGCAATTATTTATACATAATTTTTTTTTTATTTTTTTTATTTCTGTGCTTCGTATCTGTATCTGCAGCAACATTGTCATAGCCCAGAGTGGAGTATCTGTGATATTATAACACTTGCTAGTGCGTCAGACAGTATGACTCGTCTTGACTTTAAATCGACTGCACGAGCGTGTGTGTTTGTGTGTTTAGTATGTAATTGCGTAATGGGGGTATCATAGTCATAGTCATAGCGCAAAGAAAGAGACCCACCGCGTGCTCCAGTCAGTCTCGGTCGGTGTACAGAGAGGAAGTAGATTTTAATCAAAATCAGTGAAAGTGTAATTTTCGCACACCTATTCTACATTTGGATTTTTTTCGTTTCGTTTTCATTTTTTTATTGTTTCCACTCTTTCGTTGGATGGGTCCGTATTTTTTTTTTTCTGTTTTTAATTTGATGTTCGACTTTGTTGTCATATTTTGGTGGAAGATAGGTGTAGATATGCAATTCAAGTCTTACCAGTTGTTTGTCTTCTAACACACACACACACAAACCAACACAAGTATGATTCGAAGCTGATTTTTGGCATGCGGACTCGGCTAAGCTCGCCCGCTAAAGATGTCGGTTCTAAATTCGAAATTTTATTCTAAAGCTTCGAATGAAGATACAATGTTGCTGTCAATTGACCGGAACCCGTTTTGTTTTTTTTTTTAGCGCAAACTAGTATCTGTGTATTTTTCCCTTTGTTTGCCCCACCGACCGTCTCGTTGTGTGGGGTTTTTAACAAAAGGTTAGAATTAGAATTGATCGCGTGCGAGGGTAGTTCAGTTAGTAGATAGATATGTGGATGTATCTTGTATGTTTGTTTTTTTTTTTTTAAATATAAAAGACTATAGATGTGTCTGGATCATGTGGCATTACAAATGGAATCACTATGGGTGGTGAATTTTGGGTCTAATTTTTGCAATTCGTATCCATTTGGGTATATTTTTGCTTTTTTCGGATTTGCTGGTTTTAATCGTTTTGTATTCCGGTCGAGCAGGTGATTAATCAACGATATTTGAAGTTAAGGTGTCTTATTTAATGGGGTTTATTTTATGTATTTCGAAATTAGCATTCGAGTGAATGTAGGAATTCCTCGAATTATATACAAAATTTCGTTGAAGAAGAACTCTAGATTGGCGGCAAATAGATTTGTAAATGGGAATTGATTTTTTTCAATGATATGGTCTGAGTTTTACTACTAGAATGCTATAAAATTTAGTTCAAGTCAGCTGTTGGATTTTATTTTAGGGTTCAAGGGCAGGCAAGATGTAAATTTTAATTTTTTTTCGTAATTAAATTTTATTCAAAAATGCTGCTTCGTAATGCAACGTAAAATGATTTGGAATGGTGGACTATGACTTTCCGAAGATGATATTCTATCTGTTTTGTCTGTATCTTTCCGAGATCATTTGGAGTACAATGCTTATTGATCTTTTATGAGCTATTCCAGCTCCTCCAGATCCAAAAAGTAGCTCCTCTGAAAGATTGACTACCAAATAAAATGGCTACAGAGCTGCTGAAGCTGAAATAAATATCCGGCAAAGATGTTCATATTTACATCGACAGTCAGGCTGCGTTAAGGACGCTAGATTCATTCATTTCCAAATCAGTATAAGTCAGAAGCTGCCGTACAATGCATGCAAAAGCAAGTAAGACTATGTAGAGTAATTGGTCACCCCAGGAGAGGAGAGCGGTTAATGAGTAACCCGACGAGTTGGAAATGAAAGGAGAGGAGCTGTCACTGACTGATGTGGTAGTAATGTCCCGACTATTATGCAGATTTCAAATAGTGGTTGAAGAATGATTTCGTAGAATGGTGGACTTAAGATGGCCTAACTCTGACCAGCATAATACCGAAAAATAACTAGAGATGACCCTAAACCTAAAAGAGCCTAGCTTAGAACTATTGTAGGAGTACATATTATCAGGGTAAACATGCCAAGAGGCAACAAGGTTATCAAACATATTTTATGCGAATGTAGGAGGATAGCAGGTTATCGAAGGAACATTTAAGGCAGCTACTTCTTTAGAAATTTAGAAGAGCCAGGCGGAACCAACTATTAACACGTTCTTAAATGCTGCAGGGAACTAAGTGCTCGAAAAATGTTGCTATGTATGTGCGCAATCGTATGGTCGATTTCTCGGGTATCGCGATAGTGTGTAGAGTTTTACGATGACTTGGCCTCTTAACCTTACCTTACCTTATTGCTGTACCGGGCGCTTTAGAAGTCGATTAAAAAACTGTGGACGCATCACCAATTCGATAGCAGGAAAGTACTTTTGTATGCACTTCGAGAAAGAAGTGTAGTTGTGTAGTAGTTTGACACGTTGCTAAATTGATGGTGTCCAAACTGCAACGGGGAAAATTGTATATATGTATCGTTTTTTTGCATTTTGTTATGATTTCTCGATATTTTCACATGCTTCGAAAATGCTTCGAAAGCATTTTTGCATACGCTGGGTTTTTATTAATCGAAATAAATCCTGAATGTCCCTTAGTCGTTTATAGGCTGCTGCCGTCTTACATTGTTTTACTTCCTAAAAAAATTGTATCGACTTTTTTATAATAAAAGAAAGTAACAAGAGCCTCTGTAGCCGCTGATCCGAAGTAAATCTTCTTATTTCTTTTAGACAGTGTCTTGTTGGGAATTCCGTATTCGTAGTAGTATCCGTTCAGCTTGAAAGTCTCAAAATACTCGCAGGTGAAGCATAAGAGTCATTACAGGAGTTTATTCTACTATGTAGTTTCATAATATTCATTGAGGTGGCTATATAAAAGGTTCAAGATCCGTAAAGAGTATCTGCCTGAAACAGATCATCTTTTAATACTTTTCGACTTCAGATACGTTAATTCCAGTCCTCAATATTAAGAGTTCGAATATACACGATCGCAGTATTTAAGACCAGAGTTCGGTTATCTTTTGTGTCTTGAAACTGGGCGCTCGGCTTCGGAGGGTGCCAGATTAGTAGAAACGTTGATCCATAGAAGATTTAAACCGATTTCGGCAATGTAACCTTGTGATTCCTATCTTTAATCCTTACTACGTCATTGAACATGGAAGACCAAGACAAGTTCCATGGCGCAAGCTATTACGGTTATGCCTTAGAGACTTTTGGATCATTCTGTAAGACAGTAGACAAAGTATAATACAGGGGCTGGATTTTGGTACCATCTGCAACAAGGCATCAGTTACGAGTCAATGTTTCGGGACCTACTTAGCCACCACATACTGAGCAGGCATACACAGCTACTAGTATTTTTGGAAATCATTTCAATATTTGTAAGCCCAAGTTTATACTTAAAACACATTACTCCTACGCATTCTGTTCTCTTATATTCAAATACAGTTAAAACTCCTAATTGGAACACTCCATAATCGGAACACCCCTCAATCGGGACAATGCATTTGCCAACTCTAAGAGTTTTCATAGAATATACCCTCTCTAATCTGTACTCTGAAATTGAGACACCTCGCAATTGGGGCACTCAATTTAACTTTCCTATAAACCCCATATTTGAGCCAAACCTCCGAATTGGGACATTTTGTGAAAAAAAGTCAGCAAATGTGACTTCTCTATCAATTGGCACAGTAGACTCGAAAAAAAACTATTGTGACTTCTCCAATCGGGACAGTTATGAATTATAAGTAAGTTTTGGATATAAGGATTTGTAGCTGCATCAAATGAACTTAAAGGGAAAGAATCTTCACATTTCTTGCAAAATACGTTATTAAATGTTCGCTGTAAAACAACACTCACTAAATGGGACACCACCGAATTGGAACAAAAAAAAAATTGGTCCCGTCGGTGTCCCAATTAGAGAGGTCATACTCTAGCTAATGAGTAAAAATTATTGGCTTTCTTTAAAAATATTTCCTAACTCATGAGTCATGAGTTGATGTTCGGGTTATATCTTCATCCGATTGATTTCACCTGCATATACATATCTGCATTCCTTAAAACTAACAAATCAATTGAACTATATTTACAAACGGACGACCGCGCACCGGCCGGAATCATTCGAAATCGATTAGGAAAATTAATTGTGAAAAGATTGATTTTAAGTGACCTGCTCAACACTGCAAAAATAACCTGAAAATCCACATAACTCGTCTTTTCACTTTTCCTACTATAGAAAAACGAATTATAATAATCATTAAAAACTAATTGAAATTGGAATTCTATTTAACGATACCTAAAACGCTCCACCTTTTGTGAAGGAATTCCTGCCAAAGTATCGATATTACATTTACATTACTTCCTCCTATGACGACATAGAGTATTATAACTCTATTACCACTCCAAACAATCACTTCCCACCACCAGCGTTGGAAAGATATACGGATGTGTGTAGACAACCAACGGACCGCATCGAACGGAAGAAAGTGAGAGTTTTTCTTCATGCTATGCCAACTACCAGTTTAGCTGCCTAAAAACGAAAATCACACAGACAAGCATACGCAAAGTATCTGTGTACCGAATCACCATCATCAACACCATTAAGCGACGTGCTCTAGCTTCAGATTAGCGCCACGAATGTTTGGATGGAAAAAGAGACAGCAAAACATGAGAAAAAGCTTACCAAGCCCGCCAAAGAATAGGCCTACTGAACTAAGACACTAAAACACATTAAAACAATATACATATATAAAGACTTTGCGCTACTATGGAAGTAGGTAGTCAGGTACTCGTATCTTGTATCTCTTACTCGTATTCGTACATGAGTATGAGACGATGTATCGGTTTTTCTTCTTTCTGGTTTCGAATCGGTTTGGTGGTTCGGTTCGAGATGGTTTCAAGCCACACCACCGCTACTGGGCTAGATATGCGTGATCGCATTGGCATGCGCGGCCAGAAATACCAATCCTACATCACTTGTTTGTAAATGCAAGACGAGACGTTAGAGATGATCATCATCGACGCGAATTATGCAATTGCTCTGACTTGCTTTTTTTTTCAATTTGCTTTTGTTTTGCCATGTTTTTTGTATCTTTTACGTGCATAGATGTTTGATGGTACATACCTAGTACCTGGATGAGAGTGCGGCTCGAATCTTACTTTCCGCATCTCCACGTTTAGTGTTTCCTCTCTGTTACAGTTTTTCCAAGAGGTTATGTGATCGGGTTAGACCAGATTATTTGCTGGTGGATAGGATTCTTAAAAAAAGAGTTTTTCATACTTATACTTTTCTGATTCTTTTCTGAACCATTTTGTAGTTACATAACTACGGAGCATATTCTGAAGATATTCCTACTTGCTGTCAATGAAAATCTCGGTACGAATCCCAAGAATTTAGTGCTGAATCCGCTTTGTAAAAGGATATCTCTATCCTGGTTAAAAATAATGAAGCTTTCCCTAAGGCGAATTTAGCGCATAAATAATCCGATACTATTAGCCAACAGAAAGTTGGCAATTTTTCCACTTAATATTCAGCGGAACTAAAAAAGATACACGTGTTTTCGTGTGTTGTTAAAAAAAGTAGTATAAAGCGTGTACTACTTAACGCATAAGCTATGCACACAGGAAGGCAGTTCATGTACACTTATTTTGTTTAACATTAATTTTGATATTTATGTTCCGTTCGTGTGAGATAAAATTAAAATATTTTTCCGTGGTATACCTAAAGGAAGAGGTTGAACTTGTTTGTTTGGATTTTTGCACTTACATTGTCTTGGGAAAGACATTCGAAGAAACCAAAATCAGATTCGAACTTTAAGAATTCACCTGATGACCTTAGCGAAGAACTTCGACGGCTTCTAAGCCTCAAAACAATTTTTAGAGCTAAATGAGTAACTTTAAGTTAAGAAGGATACTAGGTTTCTGACAAGCTTCCTCTTCGGTCATTCCCAGTTATGATAGACCTGTCTAGCAAGACCGATTGTTAACTCTGTTTAGAAGACAATCGTTCTGCCGAGCACTCGGCCAGCACTTTTCGGGGCCACTTCCTCAGACCTTATGATTTAAGAATGCATCAAACAAGGACATACTAGCCTTAATTAGAAAGATGGTTTGCCTCTTAGTCTAATTAGACTCCTACGATGCAATATATGTCTTAGGTCGCAGTATCAGCCTACCCCATGGTTTACTCTGGATAACTCTCTTAAAAAAAGCGTTTAGCTAGTTCTAAATTAAGTCAACGAAGATAGAAGTTCAAGAACTTGTTCTCAGTCGTTTATCGGTCATTTATTGAAAATACGTTCTTAGAACATGCGCGAATACAGTTCAATTTTTACAATTAGTTTCTATTAACACTGTGTCACATAGCATGAGTTTGTGAAGTGTGTCCATTGAGATAGACGTGAGGAGGAGTTGTCCACAGAAACGTTATCAGCCGATTTTAAGGACTTGTTATTAGTTGATCCATTCTGTGTCTTTGATACCCACGATATGCGTAGCTAAATGTCGAGGTTCCGGTGCTTCTTGTTACTTTTGAAAATGAGGTCGCTGTGATACGATTTTAAGAAAATTTTACGCCTTTCGTCTGTCGACCGAATGTTGTCCCTTTACATCAATAATATTGCATTCCACTACGACACATACTCCAGCTGCGCCGAGCTAATTTGATTGCTCATGGTTGGAATACAGCAGTTGCCAGCATTTCTTGGGAATCAGTGTCATATCCCGTGGCTAAGCGCTCTTCTAGATTAGATTGGATTTTTTAAACTGCGTTCACATTGACGTATTCAGATGTTCTCCTGTTAAAATTCGCTCATGAAGCCGGACTTATTAATAATTCAGCTAAATAATTGGGCAAACTGACATGACAGCTTGAAGGTGAAGTTTATATAGGAAACGTAGACGTGTTGTTGATTAGCAGTAAAAGTGGCATATATTAAGCTCCGCTGTTTCTTCGGATTCTTTGCATATTCGACAGATATTGTCTGGAGCGATTCCGATGGCCAAAAGCCGTTTTTGACATTAATATGTCCAAGCGCTTGATGTTTATATGAAAATTTGTGTGTTTCAAAACTGTTACTAGAGAAATTTATGAGAAATTGGATGGTAATATTCTAATACGGCTGTTGCTCAGCATATAGCGCGTCGGCCTCTCACCTTATGGGTCTCAGGTTCGTTTCTCGACAAGGGTGGTTTCTTTTTTTTGGTTTTGTTGTTTTCTTTATATTTCTTTTCTATTTTTCAATCGCGATGACAGAACAGAAAGTTGTTTCCTTTAGTTTTGCTGCTGTTTTTTGTTTCTTTTCTATTTTTACCCGGCTATGGCAAAGCCCGAAAAGACTGTGCGGGAAGAGCATACGCATAATATAGTTACTCGTCATATAGACACTGCAGTCCTCACGAAATACTGCATGGAACCAGAGCTAATACTGTCCTTAAGGCTCCCGGATGCCTGAAGCGTCTCTTAGGCAGAAGTTTTAACAGTACTTCCTGATAATCAGGGAGGATATTGTTATTAACATTGACAATCGGGCTGCACTTAAGGGTCAATACCAAATTCAATACCAAATCGGAACTAGTCAGGAGCTGCCGAATAATGCTAATGGCATAATGCATAATGCTGAACCAGGTAAGACTATGTGGGGTGCCTGGTCAGTCTGTAGTAGAAGGCAACGAGTTTGCCGATGAGTTGCCAAGGAAAATAGTAGAACTGCCGACTACGTGAAAAACTAACTGAAAAGTACGATACAAAATGAAATGAAACGCTTACCATTTTTTTGATAAATTATTTTAAACAAATAACTACAAAGACATATTTATGTTCCTTATGCACTTCTTTGCAGCAGGTCTTTGTCTTTTTTGTTTTTTACTCCACAGTGTCCGGTTAAGCATCCGCTCTGCAAACTCTAGAAAGCCTTCCAAAAAGTAATAAAAAATAGAATGGTCGTTATAATGTAAAGATTTCGGTTCAGCCTAGTTGCATGCAAGTGTCAGAATGCTGATCAGAAACATACTGAATCCATGCCGCATTTTTTTAATGTTAGCGGGCCAAACGCCCTTTATTTTCTCTTCTTTTGTATTGTTACCAGAATAAAAATTAAACAAATAATTTTCCAAAAATCCATTTCACTTCAGAAAAAAAGGTGTTAACTATTTATTGCGGTAAATTCTTGAACAGTTACAGTAAAAAAAAAAATGACCACCTTCACCATAGACCGAAAAAAAAATCGCAAAACAATAAAAGTCATGGTGAAATTCTCGCATTTGGGAGTCGTATCTCCTGCTGACCAACTTAAAATTTGGTCCACACAAGATATGCACGCAATAAAAAAAAAATCTCGACTCTGACCCAATACGGATGTAAAAGTCAAAGTCAAAGAGAATGGTCAGCGAAAAAAAAATAAAGAAGAGAAGACAAAAAATTTCAGCAAAAATGTCCAAAAATATAAAACTTGTAGTGATATCCGTGAACTAAAAAAAAAAATATTTTTTTTACTTTTACTTTTTTCCACTTTCACTTCTTCTGAAACTCCCAAAAAAAAAAAACCGAAGAAGACAAGAAAAAAAATTGTTTAACATACTTCGGTTTACGGCGCCCCACTTCCCTGGTCCGTTTTTCTGGCCCAGCAACTCATTCCCCAAATGTGGTCTCAAAAGATACGACCAAGCTGAGTGCACATCTTTTTTTTTATTTTGGTATCCATCTCTCATCCCATTTTGGAGCATCATCTTGAGACAGATACGAGTAATAGCAGTGAATACGGTAAACGGTGGTATAAAAAATAAAAAAAAAATGTTACATAAAAACAGGTTTTTTTTTTGGGGGCTTATTACAATATTTTTTTGGACGTCGAGCGTGAATCTGTTTTTTTTTTTTTTCACTTTCATTAGAAGCATTGGACCATTCCGCCGAAGTGAAAATAGTAAAGCGTTCGCGTTCGCTGTTGTCTCGTCGCTTCTTACTGGACCATGGCAATGCGGAATTAAACTTTCACTAAAAATGTATAATATACTCGTAGCATCCAACTTTTGGTTCATTATACATGTAATTATACGAAAATACATTAATTCTCCTGTTAATGATGGAGTCTCTGTTTTTTCACCATTTTTTGGCTAACCTTAGGTTGTCTCTTGTAGATACTGTATCTATGACGTTTCAAACTGCAAATGTATATGTATATAAACATTTTTCGAAAGAAAGTGAATTTAATTGCATTCCCAAAAAAACAGAGATAATTTAAATCATAGGGTTGCCATCAAATTAACCAAATTAAAAAAAAAAAGATTAAAATATTTAATTGAATGTAAAACAGCGCTAATCATATTCACATCATGTTCTCTGGGATTATTGCTATTTCGTAATCGGTCAGTGAAAGTGTTTTGCCAAAAATAAACGAAAAAAATCAAAATGAATGACTCGGACTTTAGATACTTTTTGGGTTGTGGCTACTTGAATTGAAAATGTTTATTCGCTTCTTCTTCCACTCTTCGTTTTTTTTTTTTTTGGCAGAGGGGGGACTTTGTTATGGTTTTTTGTTAGTTGATATCCGTAAACTTATTTCACAATCGAATCAATGTGCTGAATTATATCTACATTGTAATATTTTCTTTTAATAGAGTGGAATCGAAAGTGGTTTTCAGATGGCGTTAATAAAACTGTCAAGAGATGTAATTAAATCGATATTTACCTAAACAGTTTTGAATTTTAATTGATTCGCAATGAAACGTGAAGTTCGAGGAGAATTATTTTAACGACTTAGTTGTGGGAGAAGACCAACAGCATGAGATGAAGTTTTGCTATCAGTTTGACATCTGATGGAATCTGTACTTGCCAATTCTACGTTGCCGTGTCCTTTCGCGATACGAGTTTTCTTTGGGCAATATAGTGCATTCTCGATTTTGGCAACTAATGAAAACAGACGTTGTTGCAAAAATCGAACAGAAAATTTAAAAGACTTACATACTATTTCTCTGAATTATCAAAATAAAATTGCGTGCACATCTAAGAATTTTATTTTTATTATTGTATAATAAAAAAAAAGTGTGCATTCAAACATATTTCTAGAAAAAGAAATTCAACTTAAATGCAGGGCTTCTACGTTTTGCAGATCCATTCAGAAATGTCATCGCTGCCGAAGTTCTCGTCTGGAAACAGACCTTTCTGACAAAATTCTGTCATGAATTAGAAGCAAATGAATACAGCCTTCTTTATCCCAATGATCAGGGTTGACTTCTAATAAATTTTTTCCAACATTTAGCAATACTTTTCACTTTAAATTCTTTCCAAGCAGTTGCCAAGAAACAAATTGCATGTTTTAAAGTAAAGCTTTTCAGTGCTTCTTCATAATTGCGAGAAGAAACAAGTTCTTGATCGCATCGATCATTCGGCTGCGTATTTTATGGCGGATTTATTGCTTACAGTGCTCAAATGATCATTCCAAAGGGAATACGGCTCTATGAAAGGAGGACAAATGTTGTTTCCCATTGCATTGGTTTCACTCGGGAATCTGAAACAAAAAAAATCCAGACGCGTTGTTATGACGATTTATGAAGTTGAAGTTTGCTCTTATCTGCAACATTGCATAGTAAAACTTACACACACAAATTTTGTTTGTTGCGAAAATCAAATTTCCATTTTTTTTTTACATTTGTGGCAAAAATCGAAAAAAGAAAATTCATTTACGTAATTTCCAAATATCGAGGTTTGCAGAAATCGAGAGTGAACTGTATATTTAAAGTTTTTATTTTTTTTTAACTAACTAACTTTTGAGCAAAATATTCTGAATTCATAGATACAGCTGTTTCTTTCTTGAGCGTATAGCATCTAAGAGCGGCCTGCCTTTTGGGAATACTTTGGCCAATAAGTCGATTGGGGCTGCAAGAAGTCTGCAATGGAAACATATACAATCTTGGGTTCTTTGGATTGGAAGCGATTGGTTGCTTATTTTAGTTCCTACTATGCGTCATAGCATAGGTCATCCAAAGTTAGGGTTACGGACTTTTAGAACTAGGAAGGGATGTGTATCTACTGCACTCTACGCTACCTGACTTCATAATCCATGGACACTACTGCTTCAAGTATTTATACATGGCTGGCTCCTTTTCTTTGGAGAGTCTCTACCTGAAACGTAGAAGCCTTAGATCCTAAACAATTTTGGCTACAACTAGTCTTAAAAATGCCTCATTTCTACAGCCTCGAATATCTTGAATCAACCGTCCAATGGATAACCGATTTGTTTGCATCTACTAGGAGGTTAGAAGTTATTTCAAATACATAAATATGTAATATTTATGTTAGGATTGATTTGCCAAAATTGCAAGAATGCAAATGCGGATGAAAATCTTTTTCATTTTCTGTACGAATTCCCGACACTAGCTGGAGCCAGACAGCGCTCAGTAGGCAACTATTTCCTTAAGGTCGTTTCAGAAATGTCTGCCATAAAATTCTGTAAACTTATTAAGTTCCTCAACTCCACAGAATGGATTTGAACACTACTTCCTCCACACACACACTATGATAGTCAGATTACTTTGAGCTTTGGCATCAAAAAGGCATACTAGCACTTATTGTGTGCGGCGAGACCTGTCATACAGTCACCCTACCTACCTACGTGCATTTTGTATGTTCTTTCAAGGGGACCCACTAAATTATTGTAACTCCCCACTTGATTGTGCGATCTGGGCGATCTTTGTTCTTATCAATTTGAGTTCACGGCCAAGCTGTGGGGAAGTAATCTCAGAATACCAAGCCCCAGACTTTTTGATTGCATGTGTGACGACATTTAATTTTAGTGGGGCGAATTCCTCCATTTGTTCGGCTTATTACAAGGTTAACATAACTTAAAAACTTAAACTTAAGAACTAAGATTTAAAAACTAAGCTTCACCCCCCTGAAGGAGATTAGGCTAAAGGAAGGAAGAGATACGGTTGAAGTCGAGAACAGTGAAGCTTGAGTTGACATTGCGCAGCATATGGGAGATTGGTTCACTGGAGCCATATGAGCTACGCTGGGTGGGTAAATAGAAGAAACTAGGGCGTAGTACATTACGAGGGTTTCGATCAAACCTGAGAGGAGTCGATGAATAAAGAGAAAATCTGTTACATTTCTGCGTTCGTCAATGATATTCAAGTTAATTATTTTAAGGCGATCTAGATAGGGAGGTAAATTAAAAGGGTCGTTCCAGGGAAGGCCACGGACAGCAAAACAAACAAAAAGCGACGTTGAATGCCCTCGATCCTTTGCACATGAATTCGATGTTAGGGGGACCAGGCTTGACTAGCATACTTAAAGAGGGGGGCAAACGAAGGTACATGCTGCTGTATATCAACTATAAAACTTCGCTAGACGCATTGATGGTTGCTGAATTTTAAATGGTTTCTTCTTAAATCCGTTCTAGATGTCCTGTACCTGCTAAGTGGTTTTTCTTCTTCATTATTTACTTGACTCACTGTCAAAATAGAGGTCAGCGTTTAAATGTTAGTCACCAGAAATATGCTGTTTATAATTTGATTCTACAACCAGAATGGTCTAACGACATGTACATATGTATATTTATCTTCAATAAAAAAAAATGCGTTCGCTTTCAATAGATACGAGTCTTTTTAAACTGGTTCTAGAAAAGTAAAAAAAAAATTTGCTTAACAAATTCTCCCCAAAACGTGCCAAAAACAAGAAAAACAAAAACAAAAAGTCAAGCAAATTGAATTTCTAAAACTCCAAAAGTATCTGTGCGATTGCGAAACTCTTCCACATCGCATCGGTAACCTCATTTCGTTGTGAATCCGTGAGTTTAAATGGAGT